>LKTO01000209.1:0-80154 GCA_001399465.1 Hymenoscyphus scutula
GTAGTTCTTCTTATTCCTTAGTATCTATAAGTAGGTACTAAATAGTACTTACTAATAAACTACTTTATATATTCTTTTAGAACCTATAATTTCCTATTATAGTACTAGTTCTTTCCTTTATATATATCCTAGATTATATCTAGCTATAGATCTACTATCTATATAGCTATAATTTAATAAACTATTAAAGCTAAGTCTCTATTAGATAGTTCTTTTAATATTACTAGCTTTATATATTCTCTAGCCTCTTTATAGCCTAGTTTATAACTAAGAGCGTCTACTCTTAGGTTTATTATTTCTATAATATATTAGATAATAATATTATAGTATAATAGAGTTTCTAACTACTTAGTAAGGCGCTTACTTATAAGTTTCTTAGTTGTAGTAAAGGTTTAAAGATTAGCGTAATTAGTAAGAACTATCACCTAATACTTCGTTTCTTAGAGGTAGATTTTCTAATACTCTAAAGTAAAGACTATAGTAAGTAGTTCTTTCTTAAATATAGTATAGTTCTACTATACTAGGTCTAGCGTTCTAGAGTAATAGACTATAGGTATTAATTTCCTGTTTTCGTCTAGTTATAGATATATAGTATCTATTACTATATCTAATAAGTCTGTTTCTATAGTACTTAGTTTCTCTAGATTATAGCTATATAGAATTAGTTTCTTAGTAAAGCGTTTCTTTATTATCTAAAAGGCTATCTCTACGATCTTATTCTATATAAAAGGTACTTCTTTATATATAAGGTTTATTATTAGTTTAGATATTCTAGCGTAGTCTACTATAAACTAATAGTAGAAGTTAGCGAATCTCTAGAAACGTTAAATGTCTTTAATATTTTTTAGTAATTCCTAGTTAATAATATTCTTTATTTTATCTAGGTTAATTTCTATTCTTTCTAGAGATATTATCTAGTCTAGAAACTTTATATAAGTTACTCTAAACTTGTATTTTAATAACTTAAGTTAAGAGTTTACTATAGTAAGTCTTTTTATAACCTTATATATATAACTCTTATATTCCTCTATTTTATCTAAGTAGATTAGAATATTATCTAGGTAGTAGATAACTATTACCTCTAGAAGACCTTCTAGAATGTTATTATTCTATCTCTAGTAGGTTACTAGCGCGGTAGCTAATCCGAATAGTATTACTATATACTTATAGAGTTCTAAGAGTAATCTAAAAGCGGTTTTCCACTCGTCGCCTACCTTAATCCTAATTAAGGCATAAGCGTTCCGCTAGTTAAGTTTTATAAATATCTTAGTAGAGCTAATTCTATCTAGTAGATATTATTCTTCTAGTAGTAAGTAAGTGTCCTTAATCGTTATATTGTTTATATCTTAGTAGTTAATATAGACTCGACCTGTTAGGTTATTCTTCTTACTAATAACTAATATGTTTAATAGAATAGACGATTTAGATCTCTAAATATAACCTTTCTTTAAACCTTCGATAATATAGCTTTTAAAGCGTTATAGCTTAATCTAACTATAAGGCTACATTTTCTGTTTCTTAAGGTTATAACTCTCTTTTAATTTAATCTTATAATCCTATAGACGATGTTCTAGTAGAGCTTATAAGTCCTCTAGGTTCTCGAATAATTCTGTGAATTCTCTATACTATATAGGTATTACGTTATTAGCTTTCTTACTAATCTGTAGAGAACTCTCGGCAAGGTGTCCTAGCGCTTTAGAAGAGGTAGCGCTAACCTTGTTCTAGCTATATAGTTAAGGCTATAATCCTTTATAGTTACATCGGCTAAAAGTTATTATTTAGGCTTTCTAGTCGATATCTAGATTATATTCTCTAATCCACGGTATACTAAGTATTACGTCTTAGCTTCTAATTACTATAATGTCGAATTATATATCTAAGTAGTATTCTTCGATAGTAATTTATATTAGAATAGTTTACTAATTAATAACTCTGTTTTAATATACTATATCTATTCTATTAACTATACCTAGATAGTATAGTTCTATCTTCTTAATAGAGACGTTTAGCTTCTTAAGTACTAATAGAGAAAGGAAGTTACCTGTCGCTTCTAAGTTAATTATAACTTAGAGTTCCTGTCCTCTAATTTTTATAGTTATTATTAACTAGTAGTCTTCTAATATAGTGTAGATTTCTAGTCTATTAATATAGACTATAAAACTATACTCTCTTTAGCTAATTTCTACTACTTAGAGTTTATTTCTCTAAGGGTAGAGTTTTACTTACTAAGAGTTACTTTTAGATACTATATAGACCGTTAGCTATTCTATAGCTCGGCTGTAGTTAGGTTTATTACTAGTAAACTATTTCTCTAATTCCTAGTCTAATATAGGTTTTAGATAGTAACGCTACTATATAATTATATCTTCTAATATAACTTCTAGGACCTAATATTCTTCTACTTATAGTTAGATAAAAGGTTAATTCCTTTCTCTCTATAACTTAAGAGTAGACTTAAAGATATCCTTAATAGCCTATATATTTAGTTTTCCTTCTATAGTATCTAGGTTACTTTTAAGATTTCTAAAGATAATACTTATTAGAAGGTTATTCTAAACTCGAAATTGTTCTAGCGCTTCTAGAGTCTATCCTCTAGTTATATAAGAGGCCTAAAAGTCTAACTTGTTTCTATCTAGGTCTATCTATTAGTTACTACATTTAAAAAATTCTATAAATACTTATATTTCTTCTACTTAAGGGTTGTTATTCTAGTTATTCTCTTAACTAGACGCGTCTAATAATTCTAATAATAAGTCTAATAATAAATCTACTATCTCTACTTCGTGTTATAGAGGTAGATTATACTCTAACTTAGACCGTCTCTTATAGTATTATTTAAGGATAGAGTTCTCCTTATCCTCTACTTATATTCTATACCCGCGAGCTTCTAGCTCTTCGTCGGATAGGTTAAATCTCTTAAGTAGTACTATTTCCTTTCTAGTTATAGTAAATACTTAATACTTTCCTAAGGAATTAGCCTTCTTATAACAGTCACTTGCTCTATAGCTAGTTAGGCTATATAAGAAGTAGAGGTTCTACTCGCGTCGTCGGTTTTGTTCCTTCTAGAAGAGCTCTAGCCTTCTACTATATTGTTGCTTTAGCTAGAAAGGTTTTCGTGTAGTAGTATTAAGTTATATAGGATCTCTATAATCCCTTCGTTAGCTACTCTTCGAGGCTTAATGTCTATAGCTACTCTTCTTTTCTAGAGTTTATTTATAAATATAATTGTTAATTTTAATAGCTTTATTAGTTAATAGATTTAACGTGTTAGAGTAATCGTCTCTAGCTAGCTTATCCTTTACGCTGTTCTTAAGCCCTTAGTAGAACTACTCTCTTAGGGCTTCGTTGTTCTAGCCTATATATATAGAGTATTATTAAAACTATAACGTATACTTAGCTATAGATCTCTTTTACCTTAAGGTATATAGTATATAAACTGCTTTCTTCTTTATATCTATATCCTTAAATACTTAGTTTATTTCTAACTTAAAACTCTTAACATTCCTAAACAAATCCTTTATTTAGTCTATTATAGCAGTAGAGACTTTTCTATCGGTTGTTCTATTAGCCTAGAAATCTTCTAGATAAGGTTCTATCTAGTTATAGGCTACTTCTTCTAGTTGTATAGTGATCTAGATAACTTGGTCCGTCTTATAAGTGAACTAACTAGTATAGAAGGAGAGGTATATAGATGCCTTTATAAGGAACTCTATAAGTTTCTTAGGCGATCTATCGAATAGTTTCGAAAGAGGAAGTTTAACTTCCTCTCGAGTAGTAATAGTTAGCGCCACGGTTAGTGTAGATAGAGTTACTACCGGTATATATAGGTTTAATAAAGTAGCTAATATCGCGTTAATTAACTTCTAAGCTTAGGTGCTTAAAGTATAACGATTCTTAAACTAACTAACTAAGATAACTAAGTATCGCTAGAGTTTATTCTTATAAAGAGGTTTAATCGTAGACTAGGTGTTTACTCGAAGGTAAACTTGTTACTTAACTATAAAGCTATTAAGGTATTAGTAATAATATAATATTAAGTTGAGTACGAAGCTTCTATCTAATAATAGACGTACTAGTCTTATATAGAACCTTTCTACTTATAGATCTATTCTAGATCCTAGGACCTCTTTAGATCTCTAGAGGATTCTTAGAGATCTATTATATAATTATAACTATATAAAATCCTTAGATCGCTTAGCTAACCTAAGCGACCTGTCTAATACTATAAGAGTATATAATAGTACTTAACCTATTAGAGCGCCGCCTAGTCTTTACTAGTTACATATATATATAATTCGTAATACTAGCGTAGTCGTGTATTCGTATATAGTCTATAAGCTATATATATCGTTATAGCTATAGAAAAACTATAGTCGAGGATATTATTAAGAAGAATCTATCGATTATAGATCTTCTTAGAGAATATATTAAAAGAGAAGAAAGACTAGTAGCCTTCTAGCGATATTTCTTAGGTTATACTTAAGTATAGAGATATACTAGACTAAGAAGAGAATAGTATTATAAATTATATATATATATAATAAGTAAAGACTAGATAGTATTCTAATAGATTAAGTACTATTATATACTCTTATAGTATTTAAGGATCGGTTAGATTAGCTAAGCGATATAAGGATTTTTATAATAGTTTTAACCGCTACTATACCTTACTTAGCTATATCTTACTTAGCTATAC
This sequence comes from Hymenoscyphus scutula, assembly GCA_001399465.1. Taxonomy (NCBI): domain Eukaryota; kingdom Fungi; phylum Ascomycota; class Leotiomycetes; order Helotiales; family Helotiaceae; genus Hymenoscyphus; species Hymenoscyphus scutula. The sequence continues at coordinate 4,697 of LKTO01000209.1, forward strand.
CTTACTTAGCTATACCTTACTTAGTTATACCTTACTTAGCTATCTCTTACTTAGTTATCTCTCGCTTAGCTCTTAGCTAAGGGTATACGCTAGACGTACCTTATATATTTAAGAGCCTCTAGCTTCTAGACTTTTATTCTTCTTCTCTTCTCTTCTTAGCTTAGAATCCTTATATTTAACAGTTTCTACGATTCTATAACCTATACTATAGGCCTTATATACGTGTCGTTATAATTTTATTTTAGAGTAAGTTATATAATGTAGTTTACTACTAAGCGACGTATATTACTAAGCGACGTACTTTCTACTACTCTACTATCTAAAGAGTAAAATTAAATAATTATAATATATTATATTAATTAATCTAAATCTAAATCTAATAAACTAGAAGTATCTATAGCCTCTTAATAAGTTTATATATTATAACTAGACTTTCTATAGATACTATATTATCGCCTAGACGGCTACCTCTTCTTTTATCTACTCTTCTTAGAGCGCTTGTCGCGTCGAGCCTATTCCTCTACTTCCTTCTAAGCTAATACGTTCTATATATCCTCTATAGTAAGTGCTTCCTCTTGACGGACCGGAGTCTTTTTAGCTCTCTAGCGTTTACTTAGTACTTTATTTGCCTTACGAAGAGTATAGACTTCGGCTGATAATAAAGTTATTTCATGAGCTAACAGCTCTATACCCTTAGCTAATATAGCTACTGTCTAGAAAATAGAGGTTAGTAAGCTTCCTTAATAACGTACAATCTGATTCTTAACTAATGTCGTCTATAAAAGAGTATTAGTTAGGTTATAAGGAAGGAGTCTATAAGACCTAAAGGTTAATATCGGCAGAGAGGGTCTATAATACTATATTTCGCTTATATATTCTCAACTAGTCGATACTACACGCTAATAAGCTCTAGATCTTCGTATAAGGCTCTTTAGAAGTCGTAAACGCGATTAAAAAGTATCTTTAACTCTAGTCGTTGTTAAATAAATCGATATACCTAGTTCTTGCTAACGTATAGTACCCCTCGAGATTTAAGTAGAAGATTCGCTATATCTTTAATACTAGTTAGACGGGGCGTAAATCCTCTCGAATCTAGATCAAGTATATATTAAACAATCTTGTCTATCTCTAAGTTGTTTAATTTATAATAATTAGCTTTAGTTTCAGAGTAATAGGTTCGGCTAGCTATTCTATGTCGAAGTATTACTTTAGAGACCTTATAGATCTTTACTATAGAGTGTTTACTTAGCTTTTTAGACGTTCGAATAGCCTTGATAGCTAGAATGATTCGCGCTTCTTAGGTTTGAATTTCTATAATAAATAGTTGAAAAAACGCGTCTTAAAGTTTATAAGGAGTAGAGTAGAGAAAAGTACGTCGCTCGGTAATATACGTCGCTCGGTAGTAAACTACGTTAACTATTATTAATTATTAATAATTAACTAAGTATTACTAAGTTAGATTAGTATAATTAGAGTAATTATTATAATCTATAGAGAACGAAGGTTCTATATAAGACTAGTACGTCTACTATTAGATAGAAGCTTTATACTTAACTTTAATTATAACTTTAGTTACTTAGTTATTAATATCTTTCTAGCTATAACTACTTTATATAAGTAACGAGTTTACCTCTAAGTAAACACTCTACGCTATAAACCTCTTTATAAGTAACTAACCCGTCGAAACGATACCTTTAGTTAGATAGATTAAGTTTCGTTATACTATACTAGTAATTACGAGATAGAGCGTTAAAGAATTTAGTTTTTCTATAGGTAGAGGCCTCTTTACCTTCTAATCAAGGGGGTGTAGGTGACTGAAAAGGATTAGAACGTATAGAGCAGCTTATAGTAGTGTTTGAATTTGTTGTTTACTTAAAAAGAGGGTGTCTAACTACTTAGTTTTAGTATAGCTAGACCGTGCGCACGGAGTAGTGATACGCACTGTTGGATGCAACTTCTTAACCCCCCTCTAAAAACCATTCACAAACTCTGTTCCTATATCTGTACCCTCTACAAATCCATAAGAATATCGTTATCGTCTGGTTGCTAATGAGGGCTTGGGGAAACAGAAGATGTAGCTAGCAACCAGTCTGGACCGAACATCCTTGTGAGACTAAACTAACTATTAGCCTCATTCAACCACTGTGGATACCAGTTCAAGTAAACCAAACGCCATCCTTAACCTCTTAAGTTCGAGGAGATGTTGAGACCAGCTTTGTGACAATTGCCAAGTTCACAAGCAATTATGAGATGAACCCCAAATTGGTTTTTTTGAGGCCAAAATGAGCCGCTTGTAAGATACTAAGTAACTGACAAACCGGGGTGACAATACGCAAATTGAACATTCAGAATCTACCAGACACATTTCACCAACTTGAATATTATTTAAAGCCTCAATATTTTGCTTACCAGGACCAAGGGTCCAGTGGTTGTGTGTGTGTGTGTACTCTAACTACAATACATGTCACTGTTCCCACTCGGAACAACGTTATTCTGTACAATCAACCGTCTCGAACCACGCCAGCCACCTTTCATAAACTCCTCCGCACCTCTCCTCTCTGAACATCTATTTGGAAAAAAGATATAAAAATGAACATCCAGGAGCCCGTCAGATCGTAAAATTCGTCACTCAATTCCAGCCGGTAGAAAGCTTAGGCAAAGATACCAATTAATTCGGTACAGAGGATATAATGTCCCCCAAAAAGGATACATGAAAGTAGAAAATGTTTCTTAGAAGAGATTGTCAAAGGATTAGCTTGATCCCGCCGCCTTCTCATCTGGGGAGCTACTTGGATCGACAACTTCATTGTGTTGTGTCTCTGCCTCCGAAAGGGAGCTACGATGTGGGCTTCCACCGTTGACCGATTTCGTTCTATCAGAGCTCGGGGGAGTAATTCCGTTTGCTTGCTGGTGGTGTATGACTCCATTTTGCTGCAACATGTTTGGGGATGACGCGGAAACGGGCGACGGTTGGAACCCTGAGAGAAGATGGGTCAAGCCTTGCTTTCTGCATAGCTCCTCGTAGTCCGGATCGTTAGGATAAACAGGCACCAGCTCTCTCCGAGGAACCCTTTTATCATCAGAAGGAAATTCATTTGAAACCTTGGTCATAGGTATCTCTCGCTGCTTGAGGAGTTGGCCGTTGATGTATATTTTCGGCTGGGGGGCGAATGTTTGGTTTGGATCAATGTCCGGGTCCTGCTTCCATCTGGGAGGTGGTAGGGGCATCCGGAAGCTAGTATCCAGCTCCCTGTAATTCACTAACATTTCAATGCTTCGAAGGTGAGGGAAACTGGGTACAATGAACATGAACTCGGAGACCTAGGTATCGTGTTAGCTATTTTTCCATTGGAAGGGGTGGCAACATTGTATACCTTAACAAAAAACAAATCCATATCGAGGAAAAGTGATTTGTTGTGTTCAACGAGTTCATTCACCGGATCCTTGGGTGCTTGTTCTCGGAATGGGGCAAAAATTGGGTCGCGAAGTGTGAGTTGACCGTTTTGGAGTTTCCACACTGCTCTCTTGTCAACATGCGAAAGTGATACACGCTCCCAGGCAGTATCTAGTGGTATATCAGTATGTGAAAGTATGTATAGTTGGGGAACTTACATCGTGTTAGGCTGAGGTCCTTCTCCCCTAGTAGCATGGCAACGTGGATGTTAAGCATCCATTGCTCTCGTCCGTTTGCCTGACCAGAAGCTTCTGGTCGGATGGTGTCATATCTGTAGCCGTCGATCCATCTGAAGAGACTCGCAAACTCAGGATTTTTTGTGTCTTCAAAGATATCGAACCAACGAAGTAAGAGGGGGAGCTTTAAAAGCCTCTTGGCCCGTTTCTCTTCCTCAAGCCTGACCCTTTCAGCTCGCTGTTGCTCCAGAACGGCGGCTCTTCTACGTTCTTGCTCTTCGCGCTTTTGCCTCTCCTGTTCGAGATAGAGGGCTCGCTGCTCCTCCATAGCTCGAGCTTGTGCCTCGGCGTCTTTTATTTCCTGCAGTTTCTTTTTCTCGGCTTCTTCTTGTTGGCGATTTATTTCTTCCTGGCGAGCGGCTTCCTCGCGGGCTAATCGTGCTTTATTTGCTTTTTCGATACGTTCGCGCTCCAATTCTTCGGCAATCAACTTCTGTCGAGCAGCTTCCTCTTCCTCTTCACGTTTTATCTCTGCCTCGCGTCGAGCTTCATCTTCTGCACGACGGGCTTCTGCCTCCGCCTCTCGCTTAGCTTCGGCCTCAATTGCTGCTGCTTTCTCACGCTGCACTTCTGCTTCACGGGCTGCCTCTTCCTCTTTGCGTTTCAATGCTCTCGAATTCTCCTTCTCTTTTTCCCTTTCCTTCTCTTTTTCAGCCTGATCTGTGTGGCCCGCACTGATTGATTTGTGTTTCTTGGCATGTGAATCAATACCAGAACTTGCGCCATGACCAGTCGATTTTCCAGATCGATTGTGTGAATCTGGATCGTTTGAGTTTGATTTGCTTCCTTCTCCTATGGACACCGATTGCTTTTTGGCTGAATGAGAAGACTTGGCTTTTGCATCTGGGGCTGATCTTTCCTTAGCGTCATGTGGGGGCACATTTTTACTAGAAGGCAAACGAGTTTCTGATGATGTTGCGTTTTCCGCTCTCGCATCAGTACCCGCATCACCTTCAATCTTTCTTCTCTTTACCGGACCCCCTCCTGTGCCATGCCCACTTGTGACTTCCTGCAAACCAGATCGAGGAGGAGTTTCACTCTTTCTGGGTCTTTTCATTGGACTTTCACCGCGAATACTACTGAGTCTATCCTTTGAATCATCTCTTTTGAGTGGGCGGGATCTTTCTTTGTCCAATGAGTGCTTTTCGGAGGGTTCATGCTCGCTGTGTGATTTTTTCCCAGGGCGCTGGAGGTTAGGGCTGACTCGCCCATCAGCCTTGTCTCCCTTGTAATCTGCCAAACTTCGTTTCTCTTTAGTAGAACCGTTGGATGTATTCGATGCTTGGCTTCCACGACGTTGTTTTTCGAGTTCCCGTTCGATTCCTGAGATAAGTTTACGTCGAGGTTTACTAGCAGTAGAAGCCTCATTTTCGGAAACCAAACCAACGTCTGATTCGGAACGTTTTTGTGGTTTTATTTTTGGTGGACCAAGTGGCGTATTTTCCGGATCAGACACTACAATTGATGGCGCACTTTCTTCCTTCCTCGGTCGCCCCGGGCCTCTTTTCGTCTGGATAGATCCATCTTTGGTTTGAACGCTGGAAGTGTTTCGGTGATGAATCTTGCTCGATTCATTATCCCTCGCTTTGGGGCTCGAATTGGATCGTTTGTGTAGTCGGTTCGGCTGTTCATCTTTTCGGGGGAGTCGCCTTGCCTCCCGATCGGCCTCTCGCTGAAGCTTGGGGGAGCGTAGTTTGCCCGTTGACGATTTGTGTGATTTTTCGTAAGTCTCAAAAGCATCCTTGAGAAGCTTCTCCTCTTCTTGCCACTTTGGGCCTGCTCGTTTCCTTGCAATCTCGTAGTAAGTTTGGCCCTTGACAAGTCGGGTGGGGTTGAAGTTATCCTGGCCAAGAAATAATTCAATGATGTTCAGGTGCGATTCTCGTCCAATAGCTGCAAGAATAGGCGTCGTCTGCTCATCATCAGGGTCGGGGTCTGGATCATATTGTCCCATTGCGAAGAGAATGTTCACAACGTCAAAGTGGCCACCTCTTGTCGCAAGGAGTAGAGACTTTGTGTCTTTAAGATTGGTATTGACTTCCAAGACACGAGCCGTGGCGCTTGCATCGCCCTCTTTGGCAGCTTTGCGAAGTTCATTTACATCGAGACGCTGGTAAAGAAGGTGGTCGCTGGTTTTGATGGATCTGGCGGTTCCCACTCTCCGGTTGGGGTGTGGTTCATATGCTGGGACCGAGGGACTATGTCGACTGCCCTCCTTCTGGTGAAGGGTTCGTGTTTCTGACTGTTCAACCATGGTATCCTCTTCTGATAAGCGTCGGGCATCTCGGGTGTTCTTCTTGGCTTCTGTTATGGCCATTCTTATCTGAGAAGCTTCCTCCTCGTCGTAATCGTCTCCCTTTGCCATCTCAGCCACAAGATCAAGAGGCTCATCACCATGGCGGTTGGGTTTATTGGGATTTGCTCCTGCATCAAGGAGTAATTTAACAACATCGACATGACCATTCTCAATAGCATCGTGAAGTGGTGTGTCCTTTTGATCATTCGTCACGTCAACGGTGCAGCTTTTTTCCAATAAAAACTTGACCACATCCGTGTAGCCGTTGATACTGGCAACATGAAGTGGCGTATTCAGGGCGTGGTCAGGCTCATTCAGATCCTGTGGCCGCTCTGTATATCTCTGTATCGCATGATCTAGTCTGTTACTAAGGCATGCCCGTGCTAGAAGAGTTTGACCGGAGGAGTTAACATGTTTTTTATGAGGTCCAAGTTTGACTGGTGACATGGTAGAATCGCCTGTGGGCGGTGCCGCAAGTTTTCTCAATGGGCGTGAGCTTCGTGGGTGGGAACTGGCACTTTCTGAAGATTCGTCTGAGTGATACTCGGTAGACTGTAAAGGTGCTGGTACCTTCTTCTTCTTGTGACTGAGCCCATATGCATTTTTTGAAGGAACCTGGCTCGAGACACTTCGTCGGTGCCCTCTTAGAGGTGGCGAATGGGATCTCGTACGCTTTCTCAAATTCGTATCGGCACTTGATCTTGACTTGTCACGTTGTCTGATTTCGAGCCTTTCGCCTTCCTCTTCATCCCCAGATTGAGAAGCGTACTTTTTGCCCCGCGAAAGCACTCGATCGACGGATTTGGCTTGTTTTCTTGCTCTAGATATCGAACGTGGAGAGGGCGATTTGGAGTCTGAATCAGAAGCCGTAGGTTTCGATAATGAAGATCGTGCCGTTGCCACGGGCGAGGTCGGCACGGAACTTAGGCCACTGGAGTTTCCCTGATGCCCAGGATCGTCTTTAATAATGGAATTCTTGGGTCTTTTCCTCTTTCCCAGTGTCGATATGGATGTCGCACTTGCATTGTGCTTGCCTAGTCTATCTCCCAACATGGATCGTGATTGCGATAACAGGTCTGGAGAAACAATCGCGCGCGCAACTGGGCTGCGATTGCCTCCTCCACTTTTCGACTCTTCACCCTCACTCTGATCTTCGTGCTTAATGCGCTTCCGGATTTTCGACGGCGAATGGCCATCCTTCCCTGGAAGAACAATCGTTTCGGCTTCGGAGTCGCTTTTCGTGCCATCATCTATGCTAGCATTCGTGCCATTTAGCGGTTCCTCGTCGACATCCATAGAGTCCGAGTGGGCCATAACAGGCGGTGACGAACGGAGTCCATTTGGTGTGTTTTCGCCTTTGCTCTTCGCCTCGTCGGCAGGAGTTTCGTTGCGATCAGGCGAGGCGGAAGGCTTCGTTGGAACAGCTTGCGCATTCTCCGAGTCATCCATCGCTCCTATCCCGAGTGTCGTCTTGTCCACCACATCTTCGGAATTACGCTTGCTGGGAGACACTTTGGAGGTATCGAGAAGGACGGACAAGGAGGGTCATCCGAGTCCTACGATGCCTGGGGCTAGTTGACTACGATGCGCGATGCGCGGGGCCGTCGCTGTGTCGTGGATGGCAGGATTCGTTTCGTATGGTCTCAATGGAGCAAATGGATGCGTAGGAAGGATATCGGAATATGTTTGTGGTGAGGCTGGTGAGGTCGTCCGTGGTTCTTGTTTGGTGTTCGGTTTAGGTACGAGTAGGTAGGTAGGTTTCTTACCAGTCGAGGCGCCCCCAAAACTGGATCGACTGGCTGTGCTGTCCCAAGGAGCCTGAGACCAACACGTGAGGAGCCCCAGTAAAAGTGGCAGCAACAGCTCGACAATCTAAATACTTGTACAAGAGGACTTGATGATTTGAAAACACATGGGTTAGTGCTTCATATTGTTCCAAGTGTTCAGGGCAATTAACATGAGTTGCCCTAGATAATTGGAACTGTGAGCTGGTAGGGCAGGTACAAACCTGGGATTTACTGCTGCTTTTGCTGTCCACAAAAGAAGCTGAGGTACGCTCTCCCCTGACTCAGCACAGAGGACCTGAAGACATCAGTGTCCTTGAGATGAAATAACTCATTCGCAAACGACCCCTCGAATTTTTCTTCGAAGCTGGATAGTTCCCCGCATACTGAGACTCCATTGAGCCATCGGCGGCAAAACCCCCTTTTTCGGAAGTGGAAGCGAAATTTTATATTGACCAGTCATTTATAGGATGAGTTGTGGTCTAAGTGAGGTGTCGAGTTGTCTCTACCAGGACGAATTCACTCCGAAAGAAATCTCTTCCATTGTCACCTTCTGCGGTGAATCAGGAGCCAAAATCCTTCAATAAATAAAGTCCACCCGAGGTTTGCTCAAAGAACATCCACCTCTGCGGCCATCATGTCAAACCCTCCAATAAACTTGCCACCCTGCCTAGAAGACGCAAGAATCAAGACACTTCCAGCGAGCGCGTTCTACGTTTCGGATTTTATAACCGCAGAGGAAGAGGAAGTCCTCTTGAATAAGGTTTCTCACCCCACACACCTAAGGAGTATTGTAACCAAGTTGACACTTTCTAGATACAGAATGCCCCGAAGCCAAAGTGGAAAGTTCTCACGCACAGACGCCTTCAAGCTTGGCCTTCCGACCTTACGAAAAACAACAGTCTGCTTGATGGCCCTCTTCCAGAATGGCTTCGTGATCCTGTTGCCTCTCGTCTCCTTGATTGTCCCATAAACGCATCAAATAGAAAGCAGCATATCTTCTCCAATAGCCCCCACGGCGGACCGAACCATGTTCTTATCAATAAGTGTAAGCTAAAGTTTAATTTCCAATTTTCCTACCTTCTTTATTTCTAATGCCTTCTCCGCTTACTCCGCACTTGTCGAATAAACTAGTACTAATACTGGTGGACAGACCAACCAGGAGAGGGGATTATGCCTCACAAGGATGGAGCAGCTTATCATCCAGTCGTCTGTACTGTGAGTTTGGGTTCGAGTTTGTGCCTCGAAATATACGGCACCAAGGAAGACGGAACAAGGGAAGGAGTACCAAAGTTTAGAATTCTCCAGGAGCCACGATCATTACTCATCACCACCGACGAACTATATACCGATTATCTTCATGGCATTGCCGAAGTTGAACAAGAGGTGGATCTTGGACATAAATCGATTGCAAATTGGGATCTTCTTCGCTCACCCGAGACACTCGAGGAGGGAATGCTCCAGCGCTCAACTCGGACAAGTCTCACATACCGCGATGTGATCAAAGTGTCAAAGCTTGGTGCTAAGTTTTCCATGTTTAAAACGCGTTGAAGCCTTCAATGCTAGTACATATGTGGTATCATTCTCCAACGACCATTGACTCTGCCAGGACCGAACTTTTCAACTTGCCACTTTTTGGCAGAGTCGGCGGTGACAGCTAAATTCGAGACCACAAATCCGAGACCTGCCAACACAGTTCCATTCAGAAACTCCCCATCCGGCGCCGCAGCAATTGCTATCGCGAGATATATGAGACACTCAAATGCATAGTGAGGAGTGACTGTGGAATTGAATAGTGGGTGTTGAGGAAGGCTATACTTTTTAAGGCTGGCGAGATGTTTGTGGCATATGTGCTGGAGTATAGACGCGGAGAAAAACATGGGAATTGCAATCATTGTCTTGATCGACGGCCAGGAGATTTCAAACACGGCAAAGGGCCTAGGCTGGTACAATGTAGCTGAGGACGTTAGCAAATTAGGAGAAGTTCAAGAGATTATTGCCTACAAATTCCATCAATCCAGACTGCAATGCTGATAAAGAAATAATAACCAAGTCCTCTACAAAATGTGTTAGTCTGAAAAGGAAGTGACATCGTGAATTCTGAACTGTGAAATACCTACGCTATCCACAGACCAACCCACATTTGTGCTTGACTTGGTTTTGCAAAAACGATTGATTCGTAGAGCCTTCGGGTACCCTGCACCGCCATCAAGAGCCACGCGATAATGGATTGCTGAATAGACATTGCCCTCCCGGAAGGAGAAGAGTAGGTTGCCAAAAACCGAAAAACAGGACCTTGAGAGTATATTTGAAACGCCCAAAACGCCGAGAGAGTGACTGAAAATAAGTAGTAGTGAGAGAACCAGGAGTGAGGTACTTGGATAGAAGAGACAAGTTCTAGGAGGTAGTTGATGTCTACCTTTCTATTGCTATCAATTCTGTAGTTGGAGTTGTCTTTTCGAGACCCGTAGTTCATGATATTTTTTCTGAAGGAAGGAAAAAATACACCCCCCAAACCAACTGATGTCCCCAGGGTGAAGAAGAGCTTACAAATGAGAGAAGGATCCATCATATTGGTTCCGACCATTGTTGTACCTATCTTAGGTGCGAGAGGTACGGTCACGTTTGAAATATTTATAGCCTAGCTCATGGTGGTCAGTGCGTCATCAAAAATACTGTTGAGCAAGCCTCAAGATCAACCCCACATTCCAGTATCTAAAGGCTTCTGCAGCCCATTCAACTCAGCTCAACCTACCTACCTCCAAAATAGCAAAGAAGAGGGGCATTCTCTCACTCCGCAATCATGTCGACAACCGTGGAGAAGGTAAGGACCCTCCCCCAACCCTCTTGAACCTCTGCTAATACCCCACCAAAGATCAAGGGAATTGAGGAGGAAGTACGTACGGGCTCAAACACACTCTATTCCTTCACCATACAACATCTGTCACTTTCCATCTCGACGGATGCCCCAAATCTGAAAATCACCAAATCAAAACCCTCCACCAGCGGAATGAATGCTAACAAACCCTAGATGGCCAAAACCCAAAAGAACAAAGCCACATCCTTCCATCTTGGTCAACTCAAAGCGAAGCTTGCGAAGCTGAAACGAGAGCTTTTGACTCCTACAAGTAGTGGAGGAGGAGGAGGAGCAGGATTCGATGTCGCCAGGACTGGTGTGGCGAGTGTGGGCTTCATAGGATTCCCATCGGTGGGCAAGAGTACACTGATGAGCAAGCTGACTGGTCAACACTCTGAAGCTGCTGCATACGAGTTTACGACGTTAACGACAGTACCTGGCCAAGTGCTCGTCAATGGAGCCAAGATACAAATGCTGGATTTACCGGGTATCATCCAGGGCGCGAAGGATGGAAAGGGTAGAGGTCGACAAGTTATCGCCGTCGCCAAAACCTGCCATCTTATATTTATCGTTCTTGACGTCAACAAACCACTTACAGACAAGAAGGTTATCGAAGCAGAATTGGAAGGATTCGGAATTCGAATCAACAAGTCTCCGCCGAATATCGTTTTCAAGAAAAAGGATAAGGGTGGTATCAGTATCACGAACACTGTACCTTTATCGCATATCGATCACGATGAAATCAAGGCCGTCATGGGGGAGTACAAGATATCTTCAGCGGATATCGCCATTCGTTGCGATGCCACGATTGATGATCTCATCGATGTTCTGGAGGCAAAAAGTAGAAGTTACATTCCAGTCATCTATGCACTCAACAAAATAGACGCCATCTCGATAGAAGAACTAGACTTGCTGTACAGAATTCCGAATGCCTGTCCAATCTCTTCCGAACAAGGCTGGAATATTGACGAGTTGCTCGAACAGATGTGAGTTGTTCCAATTATTTCTACTCTCGCAACTAATAAGTGGTCTATTGTTACGCGCCCACATTCTATATACCACAATCTCTTTGGGCATGACGCTAGTCGGTGTGGATTTTTACATTCGCTAACCTATCGATAGGTGGGAAAAACTGAACCTTGTGCGAGTTTACACAAAGCCCAAGGGTAAACTACCCGATTACACATCGCCAGTCGTGTTACGATCCACCAAATGCACAGTTGAAGATTTTGTAAGTAGTGTAACCCACGCTTGAAGACTCCGTGTCTTATTACTGATTGGAATCGTTATAGTGTAATGCAATTCATAAAACTATGGTGGATGATTTCCGTCAAGCCATCGTTTATGGAAAATCTGTGAAACATCAACCTCAGCGAGTCGGCCTTAGCCACGAGCTTGCGGATGAGGATATCAGTAATTTGGCAATTCCGACCGCTTTTGCATGGACTTTTTGCTAATAGTTCATCAGTCACTATCATCAAGCGATAGATCATTTGAGAGACCGGAGAGAGAGAAAAGTCCCAGCGTAGGTCACAAGTGGCCATGCATAGCCTTCCATTTCCCACGCTAGCCAAAAGGATTTGTTTGGATGGTTAAAGGAGTGGTTGTCCGACCAAAAATGCCGGCAAATGTCCAGGTTATGGGCACCATGGGACGAATGAAAAGTTGCAGTTGTCGCTTGCTCCCAGGAACCTATACCTAACAAGTACAGTCCTGCGATAGGGCTCTCGGGGAGCTCGCACTCCCCGCTTGCACTCTTCCATCGAGGGGAAATAGCACAACATGGTTATACACATGAGCAGAAATAAAAGAAGTTCGTCACATGCCTCTCGAAAATCAAATTTGATCACTCGAATCTCCTGGATCTTCCGACCAATTGCTTGACTTATCAAGCCAGGACCGTGACTGCCTAGGAGGTTGAAACTGTTGCCATGAGCAGGAGCTCTGCTTGGCTTAGCAAACAGATGTGTTTCTCTCTCAAAGGGGTTGAACATTTCGAGGAAATTAGTCCCGACTGCTGTCCGTGGGATAGGGCAACAGCTCAAGTTTTGCAAATCCATGCGAGCGACTCCACAAACAACGAAAAAGGCAGCCTCATTCATTATAAGCCTATGCATAGTTCAGACATTCACGACCCTTTCTTTCTTCTCCTCACATAATCAATCGCCCACGAGTTTTATATATGAATGAATGATGAAACCACATATACTTTTCTTTGCCCTCACCACGAGATGCCTTGAGGCTTTATGCGCAGGAAACTTCATTGAGAGGGATTCTTCTATGGGTTTTCACCCTAGCACGCTGCAATCTGGTGGATCAAATCCAGGAAACAAAATATTGTTCAATACTTCCCCACTCGATGAAACGGGGGTTGATAAGTCGGATTGCGCACGGACAGCAGTATAGAGATTGGATGCACCGGGAAGAGGACAAGTTTTCAGGGGAGGAGGAGCTGCATTGGGTTTGCCGCGCTTACACAGGTTTCCAGGCTACAAAAGCGGCGAGGATGCACACCCATTTTGCCATGACGGGCCGCGGTCACGAAAAAAAATCGAAGGGAATTCTCAGCCAGTCATTTCCTTGAAATTACTATCCTGATCCTAATTCGACCGAAGATTATCTCCTCCACCTTTCAAATCCAAGCTCTTACCGCCCGAACTCGACACCGTCGAATGACATCTCCGAAGTCCGGCATCTGCACCCAGAGGGAATTTTGGAAAGAACAGGAGAACCTGGAGCAAGCGGGTCCTGAATCCTTGGGCGGCCCGCCAGGCGGCCTTGAAACCTGGCGATCGATCTGCGATGCATGGACTGGATGGATTCGAAAACATTGTTTCTCTCGATTTCGTAGAAAAGACCCGAACTGATCGATTATCGATATCCTTATTGAGTTTGGTGTTTTGAGACGATTGCCGACATGTGTATTCCCCTCCAAGTCTCTCATTCGGGTCTACGTCACACGACGAAGCGCGGTTCCTGCTAAAAAGTAAATACATAAGCTGCTACTAGGTGCCATTAGACGCTTCCGAGCTCGTGTGTTGGGCAGGCCGTTGCCGTTTATCTGCAAGTGCATTTTACATGATGCTCCGTGGGCCAGACCTGGCGAGATGGCGTTTCCTTCCCCTTCCGTGGCGGTGTTGTTTTTGGTCTTTCAGTGTTGCGTACCTATATTGTTTCTCGAAATGTCATCTTACTGGCCTCTGTGGATGCCTATCAATTATCACTCAAGCCTCGTATCGTCAATAGTTCGTTTTGTAGCATAATTGTTTCGACCAATATGTCAAAATGGACTGGCCATTGGAGGATGTAGGAGAGGCACTTCGGAATAAAAAACCACTGCTGGGAGGCTTCCCAGGAACATGACACGAAAACTTTACTTGTAATCAATTCTCCATCATATCACTTGCGAATGTATCTTCAGCATTGGAAGAACTTTCTCTGTCCAATTGCTCTCTTCCGATCCCAGTTCAATCCCACCCAGCCTTCAAGGTCGGGTGCGATCCCATAGGCCATCTGTCTTGATTGTAAATCTGGGAAGACAACACTGGCCGACGTTGGGTTTGAGCACGCCTCACGAATCAAGAATTGGATGTGCGACGCCGTAACGAGCAATGCGCAACATGGGGGGTTTTCGTTCTCTTACTTGAATGTAGACGAGAATTCTGCCATTGGCCCAGCCACAATTCTGCCGGACTCGACGAATATCATGCAGAAGATGGCTGGCCGGCAGAGGAGAATGAGGCGAGGATTTTGTTTGGAGGACAGCCGTCTGGAGTTTTGGACGACTTGACAGGCGGGACTTGGCCAGTATCAAAGGCGTAACTGCAATAACGGCAATGGGGAAGACTGGCTGGGTTCTTCACCGTGTTGGGCTCGTTGAGGAATCCCCTTTCTGAGGCACCATGGCAAATGTCCATCAACACACCACGACTTAAGCGATGGGCGAATTTGTTTCAACATCATCAAAAAGGGCCAGGCAAGGCAAGCAAGTAAGGATGCTGCTCGTATGCGATGCTATCGCGATGGCATGTCAATCGATGGTCATCAGTTGCGTCTGTTTGAGGTTTTCCAGGGGCCTGACGATGTCGGCCAATGCTCTCGGCTGTTGCGTGCTGGGCTGGATGGACTCGAGATGTCTTTTCTATGCACCGCACCGCACCTCCATCTATCTCTCTAAGCTCGTAAGGCGGCGACGATTTGCTGGATGACAAGCTCCTTGTGGATTGGCTTGATTGTTTCGGGGAATGCTCCCGCTATTTGCCCGCCCGTTGTTGGGGGACCTGACCGCTCTGTGAACCATGCGAGCTGCTTTGCCCAGACCAAGCTAATGAGCTTGCTTGTCTTGTCAAGCTGCTGATTCCGGAATCAGACTGCTCTGACTTATCGACAGAAGTGCCCGTGGAAACATTGATTATGGGGTATGGAGTACCTACCTAGCCGCCTAGCTCGCCTCTCACCTACAACTCCAGGCTTCCTTTTCTACTGTCCTGTGCAGTACTCTACCAGTACTCTACCAGTACTGTAGAGCGAGGCTCTACGAAGTACGTTAACTACACTACGTACCCGTACCGAGCAAGTGCCACCGTACGTCCCACACTCTTCAGATCTATCGCTATTACGACGAGTACAAGTACAAGTATTGTTATTGTTGCTATACAAGTAATCGAGGAGCTTGAAACTTCGACTCTCGTACCTCAGGCTTTGGACCTTTTCTGTCCTCGACCGCTGTCACCGGTGAACCGCATGTCACCCGTTAACCTTAAGCCCCCGATACCGTTGTCGAGTTCAGTGTCTCCAAACCTGATATTGGGCCCCATTCTGTTTCTCGTGGGTGGTTGGAACATCTACTTCAGGCTCCCCCTCCCCGTCCAGACTGCTTTCTCCCACACTCTCTCTTGCTCTCTCTTAGTTTGCTCAGTTCGCTCAGTTCGCTCAGTTCTCACCCTTTCAATGTTGGTTTTCTGATTTCCTCTCGGACTCTTTCGACCTCTTCGATTGCAAGCCAGGTGGACTTCTCCCCCTCTCCAATTTGAAGCCCCCCGAGCATCCCCTAACCTACTTGAGCATCCCCTCCGTGGATTACCCTCCTCCCCCCTGGTCAACCGCGCCGTCCCATCTCTCATCGGCGAAACAAGCGGCCAGTCCCCTGTGGCATGAGCAGAGCAGCAAGAGCTTGGGCAAAGCAAAGCCACAGCTTCTCCGCATATCATATGTAGCGGTCTCCCTGCTTCTCCTGCACAACCGCACGCCTTCTCGAGCTCATCCACCTCCACTGCACCCAGACTCATAGACTTGCAGCAGCAGAACGCAGTGCAGCAGCTCAGGCCACTCCCACACCCACACCCTACTCAACCCCCTTCCCGCAGACGACCATCGGCGACGCGCTCATCCCCATCCTTAGTCCTCTTCCCAAACCCCCATCTACACACACCGACGACGTTTCCACTCCTTCGGTCTGCCAGTTCTACGTGCTGGCCTAGTCTGCCCAGCGATCCCAATTGTTTCGTGGATTTGAAACTCGAAACTCGACCCCAAAGTCCTGGACTGAACTCCTGCGGCCGATTCCAACGCGCCTGCAGCCCTCCAATCCAGGTTTGAACGCATCTGCAGGAACCACGGCTTATCTTTCTATCATGCATGCAGTGGACCGTCGTTCGTAAAGGACTGCGCACTTCCTTAGCCAGGAGAGGATATTCATTGCTCTCGAAGACCACGCCTGGTTCGGTGCGTGAAGGAATAATTAATTATTCAACCGTGTAATCGGCGTCGCCTAGAACGCGGGAACCGAGGCGTTACTTTCATCCAAAGATGCACGATTCCATGATGGCGCAAATTGCCATGGACGAACACCACAACAACGCGGGGAATGAAAATGGCTATGGGAATAACGAGGGATGGGTGGATATCAGTCACAGTTATAACTCGTCGCAACATCAATCACCAATATACGAACATGGAGGGTTTTCGTTTATGCAGCCAGTTCAACATCATGGACTTCCATCCGAGTCAACATTCAATACACAAAGAATATCACCACAGCAGCCTCCACATTCGCTTCCCCATTCGCTTCCCTCGCATCAGCAACTACAGCCTCTCATCATGCCCAGTCATCCAACATGGCCCAGTATGTTGACAAATCCAGCGAGCTATTCAGCTCCTCCAGTTGCGATACCCCCAGCATCCGCCCCACCTGTTGTAAAGCCAAATGCCAAAGTCCCAGGCGTTCATGCTACTCCAACCCCCAGGAAAACTCTCACAGATAATGACCGAAGACGGATGTGTCAATATCATGAGGAGAACCCCACGGTAAAGCAGACGGAAATTGGAGGTAAGGCGAAAACTGGTTTAAAATTTAGCGAGACAGTTTGCTAACTCGCCTTCTAGCAATGTTTGGGGTAGAACGAAGGTAAATCAAGCGAGAAGTACCTCTTTTTATATCACTAACAAGACGCCCACAGTACGGTTTCAAAGGTTCTTCGCCAAAAGGAAAAGTACTTATTTCCCGAAGACAGGAGTCTCTCTCCAGTGAAGCGCGCAAAAGGAAAATTCCCTGATATTGAGCGCGCCCTCTCGAATTGGGTTAGAAACAGCATGAAAAAGGGCATTCCCTTGACGGATGCTTCAATCAAAGAGCAGGCACGATTTTTTGCCACGACAGTCGGGAATGACGAGAGTCATCTGAAAACGAATAGCTCTAGTTGGCTCGAGAAGTTCAAACAGAAGAATGGTATCGGTTCAGGGCGACTATCCAGGAGGGCATCAGAGACCAACATCTCCGACACAGGATCGCTCAATCCGGACTCGACAGCAGCATCAGCCTCTCAAACACCCAATGGGATATCACCAACCTCCCCTGTTGGTTTACCATCACCCTCACCTCTATCCACAGCCAAGAGCAATGACGATTTGAAGTCTGAAAGCATCAACGGCTACCTGGAATTTGGTCAGGGACATGGTGGCTACCGACACTCGAATTCCCAAAGTACCGCTTCTCTGTCGAGTGCATTCACAGATTCGCAGCCCTCTTTCTCAGCAGGAGCCACCAGCCCAACGACCCCATTCGCATTTTCTCCAGACAACAATTCTAGCTCGTGGCTACCTTCCCAGCAAGCTCGCCTCCCGCCACCTGGAAATGGGTTTCAACGACCACGAAGTCAAACTTTTCCGATGCTTGGGATAGATCCTTCATTTGTCTCACAAGCCACAGAACCGCTGACCCCCAAATACATGCCTGTGACAGAACCCTCCTCAGCATTGGACTCGCCAATTCGGGAAATTCCTCCTCCCTTTGGGATCGATTCGGCTGTATCTTCACCGCCACTGCACCACAGCAGCAGCAATGGCTCGATGGTTCCACCTTCCTCTAGTACTCCGATTACCGGCATGCAATCACCGCATGGATCCTCGGCACCCAATTCACCAACCCAGGACGATGCCCGAAGAGCTCTTGATACGCTATTGAACTTTTTCAATCAAGCGCCGAATGGCTTGGTGGATCAAAACGAGTATATGACCGTACTGAAGCTAACCGAAAAACTACGCATTCAGAGCAATACCCCACTACCAGGAGGTCTCCATCGGATCAGCGAGCAAGAGAGCGAACCCCTCGCACCTAAAATGGAACAATCGATGAGCGCAGGCTGTTAAGCGCCTTCGACCAAAGATGCTCCAAAACCCAAAACACCTTGTATATCTCGACCAAACAACAACTATTTTCAATCATCTGTCTTTATCAACAAGCATCCGGTACATTATCACGGCGTTAACGTTCAATGGTTATGTCTTTGTACATCGAGAGAGTTCTTCGACGCTCAAGCGGTCCAACTTCCTTTTCTTTCCCGTGCCCAACATATTCGTCGCCAAACTCTCTATATCCCCTACATCTCATTCTCTGTTTCGGTCTCGGGTGTCGCCCACCCAAACCTGCGAGAATCAAATCCTTCGTCGTCAAATCAAAACTACACCCTCTATATACCCCCGATACAACCATCCCGCTCACGCGAATACATCTCCGCTTGCTTGGCTACCCACGCAATATCATCATTCTTCCGGCACACCATCTCTTCCCTTTCTTTCATTGTCGTTTCTTACCCTGCCTTTTTTTCATTCCGCTATATAGCATCGGATAGACGCCAAGATCCGAGTTGATATGCGCCTTTTATTGTTCTGGATACCTATTTTTTGTTCTTTTTCTTTTTTTTTTTCTTTCTTCTTTCTATGTTTTCATTCCATCTTTTGCTTTAAGGGAGTTTAACAAATTTAAGAGAATCTGGTTTGGGGGGCTCGGGGAGGGGCATGGCTGGTGCGGGTTGCAGGGAGATGTTTAACCGCGAGGTTTTTTCTCCTGGTTCATAGGTTGGGAAGTGGGAAGGGAAAGCGCGGGATGAGGATTCTTCAAAAGGGATAGCATTTTTTTCACAAATAAACAAACAGAAAAAGGAATTATACAAAGGCGGTGGTCCCCTTGCGGTTTCTGTTCAATGTCCAATATCAATTTGGGAGGCCCCTTTTGCAACATCTAAAAAACGAGAAAATTTGTACAAACCAAAAAACACCTGGAGTCTTGAAAAGTGCATGTGATAAATCAAAGGGAATCAAGGGGTATATTATTTAACAAGCCAACTGCGAAGGAAAGAAAAATGAAGCAAGCTAAGCCAACCTCTCCTCGAGTAGTTCCTCGACTCCCTTATCTGCTAACTCAGGCATCAACCGAACGACAATCAACTCCGTAACCGAATATAGGAGATGTTTATTGCAATACGAATCACTGAAAATATTCAGTACCTCTTCCACCTCGTCCACTGTCCTCTCATTATTTTTACCGAAGTACAAATTTTGAACCATAGGAGGGAGGAGGGAAAGCAAGGAGATAGCGCATTGTCGACGGATGAGAAGTGCCTCGCTTGCCGAGGGGGGGTTACGTGGGGGTGCGAGGGTATTGTTTGGGAAGAGGGCAGTGCGGAGGGAGCGGAGGAGGGAGGGGAGACGAGAGGGGTCGAGGATGAGGGTCTGGATCTGATGGGAGAGGATTCTATGTGGGGTTAGCCAATTATCTGATACGAGTTTTGATGTGTTTAAAGTATGTATGTTCATTCATCCGCCTATGATAATGTTTCCTCATGCATGGTGGCTTATAGGGTTCGAAGTGATAAAAGTAACGATGACATGAGTAAGAATTGTTTCGTCTGTCTTTGAAAGGAAAGAAGATCGCCGGTGATGCGGTTTGAATCATCGTTGGTTAACCCACTCGAGTATTCCAAGAACAGTAAGTCATACCGGCCGGTGACGGTAGTTAGTAAGAGAGCATGGGGTCAGAGCTAGTTTTGAGATGTAGTTGGTGGCGCATGAGGCGAAAACAGCAACCGGTGGATGAGAATCAACGAATTATGTTATTCGTGCTGTAGGGAAAGGGCGATACGATGCGAGGCATAGGCGGTCGGATAAGGGGGGACAACCCCCTGGGATCAATAAAGCCGGGCGCGTAAAAGGGGGCCGTTGTAGGGCTCTGCACGCCCTCCCGCACATTTGAGCATGTTGCATTGAGCAGGGGACGGATTGAAACGCTGAAGGGATTGCAAGATATTGATTAATGCGGTCATCCACATCAACGCAGAAAAAGGCATCAATCATATCATGGTGCCAAGCCTTCAACGATGCAGCTTTTCCTCCATCGAGTATAGTACACAAAGAAGGGTCCTTTCGTGTGGGGTGTGGCTTATCAGCAGAGATCTAGGGGGGCAACTCGACTCTGAATGCTTACTGGGAGCTTTCTGGTCAAGTGACCAGAAATATATGCGAGGTGATGGATAATGTGAACACTGGGAAGACTTCTGACCCAGGGGGATGACAAAATAAAGAAGATAGCTTACTTGTCGAACATTTTATCAGTGTTTCCCAATCCTCCGGCTCCAGCAATAGAACTCCATTGAAGCATGGAAATCATGGCTGATAACCAGGGCATTCGAAAGTCCAGGTCTAATAGATGAGAAAGTGTTGACCATATTTTCATCTTAATGATAGGTCTTTTGTTCGGAACCCTCATATTACTAGCCTTTGGCTGCGATTCGGGTTTTGTTTCTGAGGAGTCTTTCGGAGTACTTGAAATGGTGGACTTGGCGACTGCAATGCGAGAGGGAAGTGAGGATGCGGTAGCCAGTGTGGATATGAGAACGCGGAGCGCGGTAAATCCAACGAAGGCGTATTGAAGGACCAGCCAGAAGATCTTTTGGACAGTGAATCCAACAAGGCCCCGCTTCTTCGGGTTGTTTTCCATCACATTTGGAGCATTTGGAGGAGGGGCACCTGTAGAATCAGATGACTTTGAAATGCGATTGTTGGCTTTGGAATCGGGTAGTTGAGCCTTGACAACTTCGGCAATCTTCATAATCCCTTCCCACAGCAGCCACGGCTCGGATGCTTTGCCGCCCACGCCGTTTCCCAATATCATCTCGGAGAAAATTTGGCCAACGAGTGTGGTCAAGCAATCATTGTCCAAATCTTCTGTAGGCAATAGCACGGCTAGAACGCCTTGAACCAACATTTGCCTGTATGAGGTCTCATTGTTCCGTTGTTGTTGAGAAAGGGGACCATTTTCCTCATCTGGGACAGGTGATAATGCGGGCATTGGCCATAAGACATGGTATATTTCCCGTGAATTTCCTTGTATAGGTGGTGGATTCATCGAGGTGTTTGCCGCTCGATATGCTGTGTGGTTTTATTAGCAAAGAGTATGCCAAGATAGAGATGATTTATACCCTGTAGATGTACATCCAGAAGTTCCGGTAATTCATCAAATAACAAACTTTCCATGTCCACCTTTCTCACTCTCTGTTCCAAAGCTCTTGTACAATGTGCTATTATCTTGACAACTTCCTCCACGAAAACAGGATCCGGAGTTATTTTCGTATACCATGTATGCACAAACTCCCTTACGATGATAGCAATGAATGCATACAGCTGCAGATCAACCTCATTGCTACTCGTCAAAGGCGGTAGAATTTCATCGATGGGCGCCGGGGTACTTCGTCCCTTGTCTCCCAGTTGTGAACATAATGTTCTTCGAATTAGGAAGAGCGTAGAGCGGTCCGAAGCCGGGTCCGAAGAGGCAAGTCGGGTGCTGGAACGAGGTGTTATCTTCTCAGATGTCGAGGGTGGTTTTTGGGACGGCGCGGGTGTCGGCGCAACATTGTTCGTGGTTGGGTTATTCGCAGAGGCGGATTGTGAGGATATATTCGAGGTCGAGATGGCCTTCGACCGAGGTTGGAGTCGTGACATGGATATTTCGAGGGTATGAAGGATCTCATGGCACACGCTTCATAGTGGCGATGGCATGGTGGGGGAGGTGGGGAAGCTGTCCAAAGAATTGAGGCTGTTGATGTTCTCCAGTGACGCTTCGACGCTGCATCCCCAGCATTCTTGGCGCTAATTTTGGTGATTGTGAGTAAAACAAAAGCAGCACCAGATCACTCACTCGTAATTTACTTGACATGGCAAAAACGATTTGAGTGAAATGTATGTATATCTGAGATCTGTTCGGAGAGTTAGAAACCTCGAATCATATTCACAACAAAATCTATACATAAGGATCGGACTGTTAGAAGCCTACCTAAAGTTCCACTGAACCACAACTTGATAACTTGAATTCGTGTACGTTCTTTTAGATTAAGTGGCATGCGAGGGAGGATATTTAGGGTGCTATTTTTTCCACAAGGGTAGGAGCTTATCAGCAGGCCTTGTTGAAAAGGAAGTGTTATATTCCCGGCTATTACTCCAGGCAATACACAGGATAACCGTTACACCAGAGGAACAATGGTGTAAAAGTCTTCCACAATTACCACCAAACAACGAAATCGTAGCTAATAACACGTACATAGAACGGACCTTGTGATATAGCCCCCTGGCTGATATCACAGAAGTGATTATCTAATGCGTCCAGGTTTTTGCTCCTAAACACGAGTTGCTGAATAAAACTTGGAGAGTAATCTTGTTATATTTAATAAAGGTAAGAGTAAAACCATGGAGTTGTTTCGTAGTGTTTGTCTGAACAAAATCAAAAAATGTGTTTAGCATTGATATTCCAGAAGAGTCACAGACTGTCTATTAATAAAATCTTCTAATCGTGGCCACTATTGTTTCAAATGACGAATTCAGTAGCAATCTGGAAGTGAAATTGCTTGTGATTGCCTGTGATTGCCTCCCTGCACAACAATACACAACAAGGTCTAGTGAGGATTAACTTGCTTGGAGGCTGTGTATGTCATTGTTATTGTTATTAGATCAAAGTCCTATTGAAACTTGCAAGTGAATCCAACTTTAGTATTGAGGAGAATATCTATTGTCCCTAAATGTATCCAATATTTTTATACACACCAATATTGAGCCGTGGAAGCCAGATATTGATCAGTGAAGCGAGTGCAAGGACATGGGAATGACGCAGACAAAAGCCTAGAACGTGTCTTGGCTGCAGAGGGAGCTGTGGTGAGCAAGAGGCAGCAAGAGGCAGCAAGAGGCAGCAAGAGCAGCTGCAGCTACAGCATCCAGCTGCGGAGGGAGGTAAGCGGAATTCCGAAACTGTTTCTGATCACTTGGTGTTGTTGAGATATTCTGAGCTAGAAACACCCTCTTTGATAAACTCTTTGAGCTACCAGAGACTGAAAGACTAGCTAGAGAGTACCTAGGTAGCTAACCTAGCTTGACAGCTTGACGTGGGGAAGCTTGAACACCTCCGTTTGACATGAGGCGTCATGGCACGTGCAACCCTCAATTACGCCCAGCCCAATTGAGGTATAAAGAAAATTCTTACAACACCACAAATCTGAGCGGTGATTCACTTCCTCTACTTGTATACCTAGTTACCTCCCCGACAAGGCAACATTCACACCCTTAAAGTGGCACTCTTACAAGGCATTATTTGACTGTGATTTTGGTTAGGTATGTGGCGAGGCTCCAGCTGCTAGGGCAGCAACGATTGACCAGGAATTAGCCGAGTTTGAAAGTACCTAGCGTGGCGTACAACTTGAACCAGCACCACCTCAGCCCAGCTTCTCGCAAGGCTCTCCTCTGCTGCCTCTCCCTCACAACACACGACCTCCTTCCAACGACCTCATCAACACCAACCCGACAGTACGGAAAACGCCACCCCTCTCACAATCAACACATATGGATAGATAGCCATATCTTGCCCACCGAGTCTCCCTTCCACGCGATCCACCGACCCCGCACTTCACTCATTTTCTCGCGCCAGAAGTTGAGAAACCCCACGAGGTCAGCCAGGATTGATATTGACTCCGGACCTTGATTGAGATATAACAAGAACTCGTCAACATGGGTCAGACTTTGTCGGAGCCAGTGGTGGAGAAGGTATGCCTCGTCTTTTCATTTCATGCGCGCTATCTGTCGTTACCATCAACCCCGCCTTCTGCCCCGGTGCCTTTGCTGAGAGCGAGCGGCATATCGTTTCCCAACTTCCTAACTCTGCGCTCTGGAATTCCTCCATATCACTGGCAGAGTCTACGGGACTTTTTTTCCTGCTGTTCCTTGCGGCTCTCCTGTCTTTCCTGTCTGTCGAGCTTCACGATGCTGACATCTTCTCTTTCCTAGAACTCGGCCTCCGGTGGTGACGAGCGTCTAATCTTCGGTGTGTCATCCATGCAAGGATGGCGCATCAGTATGGAGGATGCACATGCTGCGATCCTCGATTTACAGTCCGTCTCTGGAGAGGCATTGAAACCCGCCAGCGCCGAAGATAGGCTCTCGTTCTTCGGGGTTTACGATGGACACGGAGGAGATAGAGTGGCCATTTTCGCCGGCGAACAGATTCACCAAATCGTGGCAAAGCAGGAAGCTTTCAAAAAGGGTGATATCGAGCAGGCTTTGAAGGATGGTTTCCTGGCCACGGATCGGGCGATTCTTGCCGGTTAGCATAACTTTTATTGACGCGCTGAATAGAGGCTAACTCGACCTTTGTAGACCCTCGGTACGAGGAAGAAGTTTCCGGGTGTACTGCGTCTGTTGCCATTCTCTCCGCAAAGAAAATTTACGTGGTATGTCAAAGCATTATGTCCTCGCAAAAGGGACCTTTGCTAACAATCTTAGGGTAACGCAGGAGACTCTCGAAGTGTCTTGGGCGTAAAGGGTCGCGCCAAACCGCTTTCTTTTGACCACAAACCTCAAAACGAAGGTAGGTGATACCCTCCACTTTACCCAACAAGTACATGCTCACACCCGCACAGGTGAAAAGGCCAGAATCACTGCTGCTGGTGGATTCGTCGACTTTGGCCGGGTGAACGGCAATCTTGCTCTCTCAAGAGCCATTGGTGATTTCGAGTTCAAGAAGAGTGCCGAGCTTGCTCCGGAGCAGCAGATTGTCACAGCCTTCCCCGACGTTACTGTGCACGACATCTGCGACGATGATGAATTTTTGGTTGTTGCTTGTGACGGTCAGTAAAAACACACCCAGCTCAATTGATATTACCCACTAACCTTTTCTGCAGGTATCTGGGATTGCCAGTCTTCTCAGGCTGTGGTCGAGTTCGTCAGACGTGGAATCGCAGCAAAACAGGAGCTTTCAAAGATTTGTGAGAACATGATGGATAACTGTCTTGCGTCAAACTCTGAGACTGGAGGAGTTGGTTGTGACAATATGACAATGACGGTCATTGGTCTTCTTCGTGGAAAGTCGAAGGATGAGTGGTATGATGAGATCGCAAAGCGCGTTGCCAATGGAGACGGGCCATGTGCACCTCCAGAGTATGGCAAGTAGCATGTTATTTCTAGACTTTGAGTGTAGCACTGATAATCAAAATAGCTGAATTTCGAGGACCTGGAATCCACCATAATTTCGATGACAGTGACAGCGGTTATGATGTCGATATGGACCAAAAGAATAAACTTTCCACTGGAAACCAAAGAGGTCGAATTATCTTGCTAGGGGACGGTACCGAAGTTTTGACCGATTCTGATGATACCGAGATGTTCGACAACCAGGAAGAAGACAAGGATTTGGCAAGCCAAGTAAGCAAGGGCCAAGTCAAAGGCCAAGAGGAGTCGAAGACAGTTGCCACTGAAGGAAAGACGAGCAGTACGATCCCTGAAACCAACCCCGCTGCCAATTCTTTTCTTACCAACTCGATAGATACCTCGGAGCAAAAGGCCGAAAATACGATACCCAAGTAGCGAACAAGTTTGACGAATCTTTCAAATCACCTCCTCGTTCAATGCAATGCTTGGCCGCACGGTGCCGTTTCCAATATCCTTAGACGATTATTGGTTTGTGCGGAAGCCCTGGATTAGAAAAGTCTGTGGTTTCTGCTGTCGAGACAACACAATCACGAGACGGATATCACGATTTTGCTTCTTTATACAGCTTCGGGATTGAATACATAACAATATAGGGTTTACTGTATGGAAAAGGACCACCTTCAGGACGGACGGCGACGTGGAAGGGATTGGCTCGTGGCAGTGCGAGCGACTCTAACCTATTATCTCTTTGCAGTCCCTCCTAGCTTCTTCTTTCTGACTTATGAACCTTTTTGCAGCGATCCCTTTTTTGTTCCTTCCGAGTCGGTTCTTTTTTTACGTTTTCTTTTGCATCACAGATCTCTAGCGAATATTCCATAGAGGGAAGGGGGGGGTTGTTGCATTGTATTTGAGAGACATGGCCCAATTGATACCTGAAATCACAAAATCACGTTGTTCTTTTTTAGTTGAGTTCTTGGTTGCTTGTATGATAATTTTAGGGTGGGAAGATGACGTGACGTGATCGAACCTTTCGCTAGGCACAGCCTCGTGGTCGAAAAAGAGAGCTCACCCAGGGCACTTGATGATGAAGGCTTACGCGATGAGTGAGTGGCTGAAATGCTTGCTTGTTTCGTTTTCGCATTACTGCCATCGATTTCCTGTCCTCCCGATGAAATGCAGCTGATACCTTTTTTTTCATCTTAATGAGGCTGAACCTTTTGTACATGGGTCTTGGTTGTGTGTATAAATTATTCACGAGGGGTTCAAGGGGGAAATAGGGACGAAATTTGGTGGTAGAGGTACGATTTATTTTGTTTACGGGGTTGTCTCGAGGTCTAGACTCTTGCAAATTGGAGGGCATTCCCTTTGGCTCATTGATACAACATAGGCTCCAGCAGCTACTTAGGTTTAGTTACTTGGGTCAATTCAAAGGCAAGGATCTGGGCAATAACAAGAAACTGTTGTTTGTATCGGCCTTTTATCGTAGCCTTTATTGTCTATCACGAGTTTACCGAGTGATTTGCTTTTCTTTGTAGGTCACTTATTAACTACAAATCGTCCTTTAGAGAAGTGATTAGTCAGTATTTGACTCGAGCTTTCTTGATAGGTAGGCAAGAATGGGATCAAGTGTAATCGCACTCCTAAGACAGGCATCACGTTAGGGAAAAGTGGACGCGGTGGATTTGGTTGATATTCCGGGTATCGAAGCTGAAGAGATTTGAAGCTTAAATCGCTGAAGAAGTGCAGAATTTAATTTTTGTTAAGTAAATAAGTACCGTACTAGACAGGTGGGTTGATACTCTCCTGATGCGCGGTAAAGGCGGCGAACGGGAAGCCCCGGCCCGCGTAAGGTAGTGAAGTCGTCATAAGTGCATTCCATCATAGCTCGGGGCGCCCAGCTGTCTCTATCGCTCTGCCAGGTTTCCTGGAGCAACTACTGCAACTTGGAAAACACCAGAGAGCTGCTACTACGTACTAATATCCCAAGCTGTTTGAGCCCCGTTCCTCTCTTCCAAACCTCCTTCACCATTTTTCGAAAATCAGAAATAAATAAATAATCTCCTCTCGCCATTTCTGAAATTACTAGTATCCTGCAAGAGCGAGAGCGAGAGCACTGAGCCGACGTTCCCACACCACCCGCCACGCCCCGGAAGCCCACCAGCGCCCGCTTTGAATTCACATTGGACCAATCTACCACCCTTGTCCAACCACCCCCCCCCGGCCAAAATTATCCAAATCTCAAGGAGAGGAGCCGGAAGCTGTCCTCTTTTGTTCTGCTTGCCCTTCGCGATTCGGAAACTATATCCAACACCACAACCCATCCTATCTTTTGAGCGAATTTGAGCACGAGAAGGAGACATACCTACGCTTAATTCCATAATCGATTTTCTTATCAAAGAAATCCCCAAAGAACTACGCCATGTCTTCTCCATCCTCCGCAGGTTCAGGAGTCGGGAAGCGGAAACGAACTTCTACTCTCCCTTCCACCAAGAAAGCGCCTGCCGTGGATCAATTACAACCTTCGTCTAGAGATGCTTCTGTCGAGGATGGCGAATTCACAGGGCCCGAGTCGGCGAATATGAATCAAAGAAAAGGTCCTTTGGTTGACGCGACGAACCCACCTGCCAAACGATTACGCTCATCGACACACGAGAAGGCTGCAGCCAATGGGTCTGACGATGCCCAAGACCCAGGAGAGCCATCCGATACAACCGAGGAGAGCGCAGATATTGCCAACAGAGTGGCGCGCAAAGGACGAAAGAGCGTCTCCAAAGACCCAGAATCAATGGCACCACCTCCAATTGGAGCGTTGACAGACCCGGTCGGATATAAGACGAACCCCCCACCAACTGGCCGAGCTGTTCGCGTTTACGCAGATGGTGTTTTCGATTTATTCCATCTTGGGTATGTTCAGCTACGTTGTTGTGTCTGAAATACCCGATTTTTTGTTTTTTGCTGATCGATGCGTTACAGACACATGCGGCAGCTAGAGCAAGCCAAGAAAGCGTTTCCCGACACTTATCTAATTGTTGGGGTAACCGGAGACACAGAAACCCATAAACGAAAAGGTCTGACAGTTCTGAGTGGTCAAGAACGTGCCGAAACCGTTAGACATTGCAAGTGGGTAGACGAAGTGATTGAGGATTGCCCCTGGATTGTCACACCAGACTTCCTGAACGAGAAGAAGATTGATTATGTTGCCCACGACGATCTACCGTACGGTGCTGATGAGGGTGATGATATCTACAAGCCTATCAAGGAGGCGGGAATGTTCTTGGTGACCCAGAGAACAGAAGGTGTTAGCACAACCGGAATTATCACAAAGTAAGCATGGAAAATGCTACGGCAGGCAGGAACACTAACCAAGTCACAGAATTGTGCGGGATTACGAGAAATACATCAGCCGACAATTTAAACGTGGAACTTCGCGACAGGAGCTCAACGTATCATGGCTCAAGAAGAACGAGTTGGACCTCAAGCGCCATGTTGCGGAGATGAGAGATGCCATTCGAAACAACTGGAGCACAACAGGACAGGAGTTGGGTAAAGAAATTAAACAGTTTTGGCAAGCAAGTCGACCTGGTAGTCCCGCTAGAATGTCAAGTTACGAGGATAAAAACAAGTCGTCTGGATCTCTTACGAGTCCGTCCGCACTATCACATATTAGTCGTCGTCTTGAAATTCCCCGAGCGGATAGCCCTGGTGGTCCCGGCAGTGACTTTGCCACCGGATATAGCTTGGGATTGATTGGAGGTGTCAGATCATGGGTAAGTCAAACTTCGAATCTAGGACAGAAGTTCTCGACTAACGTCCAAATTAGATGACAAGAAGTCGCCAGTCCAATATGGGAAGCCACAACGGAAGTGACAGCAGTGAAGAAGATAGTGACGAGAGGTCCCCTCCACGAGGCCGTCAAGGCAAAGCAGATGATGAGGCAGAGGAGCGAAAGGTTGATGCCCAAATTGATACTTTGATGGAGGAAAATTCTAAAGCATCTGGTGCTTAGGCATGGATTGATATTTTCTGGGGTGTTTGTGTAAGAAGAAAAATTGCTACATTCTACGACTTTCCTATGATTCTATTCTTCTCTTTCGTAGTACAAAGCCTTGTTTTCACTGATAGAGTTACGTTCTGTATTAATTGATAGACTTTATTAATGTCTGGTGCAACAAATTGGGGGATTGCAGGTTAATTTAATATTGTATAATGTCAACCCAGATTTGAGGAATTATTGAACGAATAATTCTGAGACCTGTTGCCGTTTCCATTTCTCATGGCAGCCTGAGGCCCCCACCTTCAATCGAGACCCAATCAAACAGGGTTGATTTGGAAGGTCAGAATGGATGACCCGAACTTGAATCGTGAACATTTTGCGACGACCAGACAACCACTCCGCTCTCCCGCCATCTTTTCTTTTCAATTTCCTCGCTATCTCGACAGGTCATAAGATGTTGTCATCTGCGAGATCAGCTACCTCGTTGGCTCTGCGAGGTAAGCTCCCTCCCATCGCGAGAACGGCCCTCTTGCCACCATAGATATCAGGACTGACCCTCAACTCTACCAGCCAAGCCATCTTCGTTCCTAATCCCATACCGATCAATTGCAGCCATCTCCTCCTCTTCTTCAAAGCCCGCGGCCGCTGTCACGCAATACAATACTAACCCGGGTATGCCACGACCGATGAGCGTTACGGGGAAGGAGAAGCGTGAGGTGCCATTGCCTAGCCAGGAGGGAAAGAAGGGCTTTACGCAATACGCATTGTACGTTCTACGGCTCTATACATCATGCGCCATTGATTTTGGGTTTTTGGGGCTCAATTTGCGGGTGGCGATTATATCGAGGTATTGAAGCTAACACACCGTCTCCCAGAACAACACTCGATCAAATCACCAATTGGGCACGTCAAGGTTCCCTCTGGCCCATGACCTTCGGGCTGGCTTGCTGTGCTGTTGAAATGATGCACCTCTCCACCCCACGATACGATCAAGATCGACTTGGTATAATTTTCCGAGCGTCCCCTCGTCAGTCGGATGTCATGATCGTTGCTGGTACCTTGACGAATAAGATGGCACCTGCTCTTCGACAGGTCTACGATCAGATGCCGGAACCGAGATGGGTTATTTCGATGGGAAGTTGTGCGAATGGAGGGGGATACTATCATTATAGTTATAGTGTTACCAGGGGGTGCGATCGCATTGTTCCCGTGGATATCTATGTGCCTGGGTGTCCTCCTACTTCGGAGGCGTTGATGTATGGGATTTTTCAGTTGCAGAAGAAGGTATTTTCCAGTATCTTTTCTTGGGGGTCGAATCCCACTGCCTTATTTTGTTGAAGACTCGTGGGGCTTCTGAAGAATATGATGCTGACTTCGACATAGATGAGAACTACCAAGATCACTAGAATGTGGTACAGAAAGTAAAGGAGAGAACAGGGAATTGAAATGGAGGGGGTGGATGGGGCGCAGAGGTCTCTTTTATTGTACAAAGTTCCGGACTGCACATAGTCGAGTTGCATTGGCGTTCGTTTTGCAGGAGATAAACAATACACAGGTATTAAAAACCACCAACGAGGTTTTGTCTTGGCTTCAAATTGATTTCCTTAATTCTCAGTCTGCCTGTTGGACCATCCTTTTCAATTAGAAGAATTTAGGATCTTTAGAAATCTCAGATTGTTTATGGTTTAACAATCAGGGCATGTTCAACTGCGCACCAAGCAATCACTGGTGATTGCTGAGGGCCTGAGAGGAAAGAAAGTAAAGGAATGAACACAAAACTGACATGGATCTATTGATATGAAGAATGTGAATGATTGATTACCAATGATTAATCCACTTCTAAGCTACAGGTAATCTACAGTACAGGTCAGCTAAGTGTAGTAATCCAAGGGAAAGAGTAAACCACAGCTTAGTTGGCAGGGGACCTGGAAAGGCTCGAGCTACGAGTATCCGGGAAACAAAAAGCATTGCTACCTTGCTAAAGAACGCCAGAAGACTACAACAGACAATGCTTATTCCTGACGCACAAATTAAGCCTTAAAATGTCAAACTTAAAATGTCAAAACAACGAGAACTAAGTTGTGGATACAAATAATGCTTTGGTGTCCCACCTTACCAAAATGCCAATTAACTGTCGGTCCGTACCTTAGGTTATCGGTGAAAATCAGTCACGTGGTGGGTTTGCAGTTCCTTATCGATAGGGATCCAAAAAATTTCTTAGGCTTCTAGAGAAAAAGTGATCGCAACACTCAAGGCTCCAGCCAAAACTATGGCCATAACCACCAGCACGAACTCCTCAGCGACGTCAACCTCCCACACAATGACGGCCTTTCCGACCTCCACCAAAATGACAAAACCAACGTCCGCTTCAATGGACTTCCTAAGCGCTCTCGTGCCCGCAAATCGACACACCTTCATCACTCCCCCCACCGAGTTAAGCCAGAGCGCATTGGCATTTGTAAAGGGAACTCTTGATGGCTTCGCAGGACGATTGGGTGAGGAACAGGCAGCGAGATTGAGGGAGATGAGGAGGAAGAGGAAGAGAGGTGGGGCTGTGGAGGGAGAGGATGGAGAGGTTCTTAAAATTAGGAAGGTGCATGTTGAGGGTTTTGAGGTGGAGCAGGTTTGGGAGCAGGCGCGGAGGGTTATTGATGCTTTGAGAGAGGATGCTGAAAATGGACTCAAGGAGCTGGATGGTAGGGAGGAGGAGGTGGTGGGAATAGTGGAGTTTGGGGAGGATGGGAGTGAGGAGGAGAGTCTTGCTGTGGCAGAGGAAGACGATGAGGAAGAGGACGATTCGGAGGATGGAAGTGAAGATGAGAATGCGGAGGTAGATTTTGAGGGTATTGAGTCGGATAATGAAGATATTCCTCTTGATTTTGAGGGCGAGGACGAAGACGAAGAAGCTTCGGAAGAAGAACCTACGGGGATTTTTGTCGAGGATCCGGACAAACTTAACGACGGATTTTTCTCAATCGACGATTTTAATAAGCAGACGGAATTTCTCGAACAGCAAGATGCCGCTGCTGATCCATACACGGGCGAAGCTAGCGATGAAGAGGATATCGATTGGGACGCCAATCCTCTTAACATTCCTATAAAACCTGTGTCAAGTGCAAAACGGGCTGCTGCTATGGATATCGACGATGACGACGAGTCTGCCGAGGAAGAGGATGATGGGCCAACTTTTGGAAACATGGACCTTAATGCCCCAGATGGCGAAAGCGACGATAAAGATCAAGATGTAGAAATGGAGGAAGATGACGATCCAGTGGGCGACAACACGAACGATGTTCTATACAAAGATTTCTTCGAACCTCCCCCACGAAAAGCTGGAAAGGGGGAGCGACAAGCGAATTTTCTGGAGAGACAATCGAAGAAGGTTAAATTTGCTGAATCTGCTGATGTTGAAGGTGGAATTGAACGAGCTATGGCTGATGTTAGGCGAGATTTGTTCGATGATCTATCAGATCAAGAAGACTCGGGAGATGCACTCTCAGATGCCGATGCTGGAGATGTCAAATCTAGACGCTCAGGACATGAACGTCGACAAGCAAAACTTTCAGAGGAAATACGTCGTCTAGAGGCAGCTTCAGTTGCGAAACGAGAGTGGACCCTATCTGGTGAAGCTCGAGCTGCCGACCGACCTCAAAACTCTTTGTTGGAACAGGATCTCGATTTTGAACGCACTGGAAAACCAGTTCCAGTTATCACAGCCGAGGTCTCGGAAAGCATCGAGGAACTGATCAAACGCCGAATTTTAGCACAAGAATTCGATGAAGTTATTCGCCGACGCCCAGATTCATTATCTACACCAGCAGGCACCCGTCGCGGGGCCTTCGAGTTGGATGATACGAAACCACAGCAAAGTCTCGCAGAAGTGTACGAGGAAGAGCATGTCAAGAACAACAATCCAGACACTTATATCAGCAAAGCGGACGAGAAGGTACGACAGGAAGAAAGGGAGATTGAGGCGTTATGGAATGATGTCAGTGCTAAACTCGACGCATTGAGTAGCTGGTCTTACAAACCAAAACCTGCTGCTCCAAGTTTGACAGTTGTGGCGGATGTTGCGACTATCAGTATGGAAGACGCACAGCCTACTACATCTGCCGGTATCAACGGCGGCGATTCTATGTTGGCACCACAAGAAATTTACAAAGCAGGAAAGGAGAAGGATTCTGTTAATAATGGGGAGATTGTTCTTAAGAGTGCGGCTCCTGTGGCTAGACAGGAAATGACCCGGGAAGAGAAGCTACGAAGGAGGAGAAGAGAGAAGGAGAGGATTAAGAAGAGAGGTGGCGAGGAGATTGGCAATCGTGTGGAGTCTAAGAAGACGAAGGGGAAGAGGGAGATGGTTGGAGACTTGAAGAAGGGTGGTGTGAAGGTCATCAATAAGAAGGGAGAAGTTACTAGTGTAGATGGGAATAAGGTGCAGGGTGACAGGGCGATGGATGGGGCAGGTGGGTTTAAGTTGTGATATTAGTAGATTACTCGTAGAACTGAAATAAAAATGTTTATATATGGCCCCGTGCTTTCGAGTTAATTTTGCTAGTCGCAAAGGCCGAGTGGCCCTCGTGGGGCTTGCGTTTTGACGTACAAGTAGAAGGGGTTACAAATGGATGGAGGGGCACTTCATGTTTAATAAACAGCTTCCCACCTCACTTCCCAAAACTTCACAGATCCAATTCTCCGTCAATTCCTTAACTCTCAATCCATTGAAACCAATTCATTTCTCTATCACATCACATCCCAAAATCAGGGCATCATCCACAATGGCGGCCCCAGGAGAAAGCTACCGTCTCGCCTTCCCGCCGTCTCCCAAACCCCACATCTCAACCGGCATACCCTTTTCCACAGCATGCGCCCACCACATCACTAATACCTTCCAAGCCTCACGAGTTTACATCATAGTATCGAACTCCATCTCGAAAACGGAGAATTTTGTCGCTCTGGAGAATGCACTTGGGGATAAGATTGTGGGTGTGAGAATGGGGATTAAGCCCCACACTCCGTGGGAGGAGGTACTGGAGATTGTGGACGAGGTTAGGGCGAAGGAGGTGGATATCATTGTTACGCTTGGGGCAGGCAGTTTAACTGATGGAGCGAAGATTGTGGTTTTTGTGAGTTGATTCTTTTCTGGCTTTGGTGAGGAGTACCCATAGCGGAGGAAGGACTTGGAATTGTTGGCCTTCCACTTGACCTCCCCAGGTGTTAAACGAGGGCATCGTGTCTCGAGCATGAAGCACAAGTCCGGTTGTTTTCACAGTGGGGGCATTGACGTCGGGAATTCAAAGTGTTTCGTTCCTTGTTTTGCATACAGTACTAACAAAATATCTAGGCATTAGCAAATAATGTCACAACCTTAGAAGACCTAGCGAGGCTACCAACAGATGTCAAAACACCCAACTTAACCCCCCCAACCCTTCCTGTAATCAACATCCCCACCTCTCTCTCGGGGGGAGAATACTCCCCTTTCGCTGGAGCAACAGATCTTCGAAACCACCACAAAGCAGCCTTTTCCCACCCTCAAATGGGAGCAGACCTCATAATCCTCGATCCAGCCCTCTCCATCTCAACACCTGCTCAGATATGGCTCTCTACGGGGATTCGCGCCGTGGACCATTGCGTGGAAGGTCTCTGTTCACTTGATGCCAACGCCAGTCCCGCCGCCGATGCGGCTTTCGCCGAAGGGTTGAAACTACTTGTTTCCAACCTCTTAATTACTAAACGGGAATGGGAGAATGAAGATGCAAGGTTAGGTGAGATGCTTGGAGTTGTCAAGGCTATGGGACCTCTTTTGGGGGATAGTGTTATTCCTATGGGAGCAAGTCATGGGATTGGACATCAGCTTGGACCTTTAGGTGTGGGTCATGGGGAAACGAGTTGTATCCTACTTCCCGCAGTTTTGAAGTGGAATTTCTTGAATGGGGACGAGAAAGTCAAAGCAGCGCAGAAGAAAGTTCTAGACGTACTTTGGGGAGAGGAGAGTATAGTGGAGCTCTTGAAGAAAAGGGGGTTGAAGGAGACGGCGGATGCGGGGGATTGTGTGGATGCTGTTATTAGGGAGCTTGGGATGCCGAGAAGTTTGAAGGAGGTGGGGGTTGGGAGGGAGAAGTTGGAAGGCTTGGCGGTTAATAGTTTGAAGGATAGGTGGGTGAGGACGAATCCGATTCCGCTGCTTGAGAAGAGCCAGGTTTTGGAGGTATTGGAATTAGTTGTCGGGGATGGGGAATGAAAGTTTGGGATTTCATGGTTCAAGAATTATAGCTCCTCTTCATTCTTGGATTTATTGAGAGAGCCCGGAAGGCTGTTAATCAAACATCTAATTGTTTCTACATGTTTTTCCGCTTATCACAAAGTTTCCACTACTCCAAAAGTGACTTGGAGTGATTAAGAAGAGGCGGGAGGGGATAGTTGCTACCTTTGTAACACGTTCAGCTTTGTCAATGAAAAGGAATTTTATTACCAACCAGTTTCTTGTTCTCGAGAGTTTTCAGGGCGCTAGCATTCCTTGCTCATGATTATGGCGGAGAATTCCACGCCTGAGTATTCACAAGAAGAGATAAGTGAACTTGGGTAGTGAGCTTCACTCTAATCTTCGAGTAAAGATTGCACTTACGAACATTGAGCTCTAGGTATGCTTTCAAACTATTTTACTTAGCTCTTCCTCATTCCTGGATAATTTACAAGGTGCTCATTTAAAAATCATTTCCTATGTATAAGAACCGAATCAAATCATTTACCAAGTCACCTTGAGATAGCAAAGTAAAATTTTAAGTTTTAGTAAAATTTCTCAATTTCACCCACGAATAAAAAGGTTAATGGATTTTCTGAAGTGGTTGGTAGGCACTTGGACTGAATAAATTCAAATATCTAAATGAGTTACACTCTAGTACTCTACTGTAATACACAACTCTATTGTCGTTGGATCCGAGCTCTCAACTATTAACTTGAAGGTATTATCGGAGTAAGAGAACCCTGTTCTTGTACGAATCACACCTCAACAAACTTCAAAACTCAGCGGCGATATTTAATGAACTAAATAATGGGCACTAAAATGTAGAGAGTATATACCCATGACTTTGGGCTCTGGAGGTGTTGAGAATTGATTCAGGCGGAAGTCCTCTTTTGTTCCATGGAGTAGCTTAACATATTTCTGTATACCGACTCTCCCTAGGGAAGATGACGGGCCAGTTTTTAGAACACTTAAATATATCCTGACAATCCAAATAGTACGGCAGCTTTACTTCATCGAGTGCGGCATATAATTGAATATATGCTGAGCCCTTTTACCGAGGAGCGGGCGATTTTTTTAGAATATTCAATAGTTACAAATCGTGAGGTAATCTTTCAGTTTTAATAAAACGGGGCAGATAGAGGGGCATCCAATATGGTAGTGGGGGGGAAAGGATTCGCCGTTTTGGGCAGTGACCCAGGCCCTGCTCCATTCGCCTACGTTCAACAAAAAGAACCAAAAATCCTTCCCTCACTCCTCTGAACAGAGATAAAAGCAGGAACTAAAAAATGGTTCCATGTATGCAGCCCTAATTAGGGCGCTGGCGTGTACTCCTTATGAAATGTACATAATATATGCAGGATCCTTCCC
The DNA here is from genome assembly GCA_001399465.1 of Hymenoscyphus scutula. Lineage (NCBI taxonomy): Eukaryota > Fungi > Ascomycota > Leotiomycetes > Helotiales > Helotiaceae > Hymenoscyphus > Hymenoscyphus scutula. The sequence continues at coordinate 41,666 of LKTO01000209.1, forward strand.
GGGTTCACATCTATTATTAAAAATCCTTAGATTTCATAGGTTAATGTCATTTCGGACTCGTAACTGGTAGAATATATCACCGATCCCGAAGGCTTACATATGAATGATCCCTAAGGTTTACATCAATTACTAGTTAGGAGGTAGATTTCATAGTTTATGGTCGTTTCGGACCGCTGCGTTGACCACTGGGCCACTCGGGCCAGAGGCACTTTTATTGTATGCGAAATGAACGCTTATTTGGAATTAAGTTGGGGAGCTGGGTGGGTGATCAGGGGCTGATTATCGGGATTGTCCTGGTGGGAAGAGCTGTCAGAACGGGGTGGGTTGGGATTGGTGTAGGGATGTGGTGGTTGCTCTTTCGATGGGCGGTGGACGAAGTGCTGACGTCCCCTGTTGAAACGATCGCAACTATACTCGAAGTATTGAAAATGAATCTTATGATTAAACTTGATCCAATGTTGAAAGAATAATTGAAGATTAGCAGAGAGAAGTTGTGAGTCACGGTAGTGGTGACCAGAAATTGGGCGTTGGGGCTGGATAACGCCGCTTAGCTCAATTGCGGAGTATATAACATGACGAAGACGGGAATGAACAGGCAGGATGGGCGGCAAAAACAAATGGGTGTTGGCAAAAAGGAATTTATTAGAAAGTCAGAGAGAATGCCCCAAAATTGCAAGTTGACTTGCGCCGATGAGCCGGGAGTCACAAATGGCCAAGGAAAGGGCGAAGAGGAAACCTGTGTTCCTTTCCACATGATGCTCCCGAAACTCGGAAACAAGTTGGAGGATAGCTCCTTCCTCGTTCAAGTATGACACAAACAACGCAGATCCAGGCTTGCATGGTGTTGGAACATGTATAATGCGCAACAGACATGTACCATAACGATGCTTCAGCATTCCCTACCCCTGACCAGTACTTCTTCTACTTGATGACTGCACTTTCAAATACGCCCAAGTTAAAAACATGAATCAAAACACATATAAACAATCCCACCAAACACCCCAGCGTCGAGATCTCCCACGACAAATTCATCCAAGCACACCATTGGCGTCAACTCGACCACCCGTCAGTTCCCCTCGTCGCACATATCCAACAAGTAGCGGAAAACCCCCCAAACGAAGCGCATCACTCAATCTCTTTTCCATCATCAGCAAGTTCGAAGCTCTCGATGCCGTTAGTCTGCCATACCGCTACCCCGGGCTCCAACCAGCTCCCCTGCAAGTTTCAAGCAATTCATCGAAGCGGAGAGATAGATATGGGGGTGGGATGGAGAGACTTTCAACTATTTTCAGCCCGGGAAGTAAAGGGCAAGAGAGGTATGAAGGATATATACCACTTGGCTCCGAAGAGAATCTCAGGCCCATCCTGCAAAGACATGAACCGACAGTGAGTACGGAAGAGTGTACGCCAAGCTCTAGAATCAAGCGTTGGCGAGGCCGGCCTCGAAAGTCAATGTCTCCTCAGAAATCGAGGATCCCAACGAGCAACCGCGGGGATAGACGCTCGAGGTCTGATTCTGATCTCAAAGACACTTGTCATATTTTGTCGTCTGCACAAGCACGTTTGGAGAATGAGGAGAGCAAGAGGCACAGATCAATCAAAGAAATGATCAAGTTTTATGACGGAGGTACGTGGAGACTCCCATCTACCCCTTCAATCAGTGAGAAAACTGACGAGCCTCGGCAATAGCAACATCAACAAGACATAATACTAAGACAAAAACATCATTCGCAGATTCATCTATGTCCGACACCCCCGTCTCCATGCTTCTTTCACCAATGGTTACAAACGACGAACGAAACGGAACCGTCAGACGAAAACCCCTCACCAAACCCAGCAGCATATACGTGACCTCAACAGGGTCACCTCATACAATCGCGGGAAGAAGGCAGAGTCACGCTTTTGGATTCAGATCACGCGAGTCTTTTTCTACTCAATTCATGCCCTCCAACTGGTCGACATCTCGGCCCAGGTCTCCCTCAAGACCCCGACGCCAAAGTCCTTTCAGAGGGAGATCCGATACTATCTTCAAGAAGAGTTCATTCCGTAGGCCCTCCCTCCCAAGGATTGTGGTTAAGAACCAACCCCCAGAGGCGTGCGCCAACGGAAAAAAAACCCCAACAAAACAGGAGCAAAATCATCCTTTGGGACTTCCAAGATCTGGGAATGGAAGTCAGATGAGTTCAAGCAAAGCGAAGATTGGAAACAAGATAGAGGCTTTGTACCGAGCAAAAAGCATGGAAAGAGAAAAGAAAGATGGGCCAGACCAGGTGCCAAAGACCCCGACAAGTAAAATACCAATAAAGGCGAGCCCTTGGCAAAGCAGCGCAGGTACCAGAACTACCACTCGAGGAGGTACGGATATCAGCCCTTCTAGAGTAGCTGAGATGAAGAGATTATTTGAAAGGCAACAGCAAGTCGAGCAACAGAATCAAATCACCCCATTGACTAGTTCCAAGTTGACCAAGCTCAACATATCGGCCAGTCCTCAAATATCGCCCAAATCCCAAGCGCAACCCCCCCCACAAGCACCTCCTCCAGTGCTTGATCTCGGTAACACCAGGACATCAGTTGTTTCCCCGATCGCCGTGCTTACGAAAGAGCAACCAGTCCAGTCTCCTTTAAACAGCGTAGTAACAAGTCCAAAATTCGAGAAGAACCCCGAGCTTCCACCACAACGTACGAGAAACAAGGCATTGGGTGATAGAATCAAGCTCTTCGAAGATGGAGTACGATCAAAAGATAAGGATGCGCGTCTGAAGAAGAGAAGTTTCTCTGGCAAAGGCGGAAACCCCATCATCACGTCTCGCAAAAGCTTCTTCGAGATTCCAGGGTGGAAGAACGCAGGAAAGTCCAAGTTCCAAGAGAAAGTTGAACTGAAGGCAAAAGATATCGAAGCCATAGTGGAAGAAGTAAATGATGGATCAGCTAGTGGCAAAACCAGAAAGAGGAAGAATCTTGTCGGCAAATGGAATACTTCCTCCCATGATTCCAACTCGACACATGCTAGCAAACACGGCAGAGAAAACGATGAGACGAAAGCACTTCTAACGAGAACGAGTGAGGAATTGGAAATGATGGTTGTGAAGGAGGCGGAGTGCGGACTGAGGGAACCGAAACCGATGAGACTTGTGGAGATGAAAAGGATGGTGCTTTTATGTAGGGAAAAGGCTGGTTTTGGAGCGGACAGAGAGAAGATGAGAGTGGGTGGAGAGTTTAAGAAGCTTTAGTATTATCGGTTGATAATACTTAAGATACTTCTCCTAACCAAGACTTAAAACTTGAAACTTCGCGGTATTACCCTCGCAGATCGACTTATAGTGCATACAAGGCTGGGGAGTGTCATTATATCCCTGCGTTATCTGAGCAATAGTCGTTCGGCGAGGAACCGGTTCACGTGTGAAGTTTTGAAAAGGAGGATTTGTGTGGAGCACCGTTATAAAACACACAATTATGGGTAGCATGGTAGATTTCCCTACCGCTCAATACGTCATCAAACCCATGCCTCGACCTATCTTCTTCGCGAGAGCCTTCTTCAAATACCACTCTCTCGCCAAACTTCTCGTCATCTTTGCAAATACTGCAGGGCTTATCCTACCCCTTTCCACCGCACGACCAAGCACAAATAACGTATCCCCGATACTCCTTTCCTCGCTGACTAGTTCGTACAACTGATTTCCGACAACCGTAGGTGGCACCAAAAGCTCATCCACGCTTGGAGCTGTACGATGGTGACTTGAGTCAATCATAGCATCTGCATCGTGGAGTGCGGTGTGCAAAACGCTTGCGTTGGTATTTAAGAGAGCATTCATGGATTCTAAAGCTTGCATCTCCGCCTGCATGTTGTTGAGAGCTTGAAGCATGGCTTTGTGTTGAGATTCTAATCCGGGAAGACTCGATACTGTCTGCTGGCGTGTATGCTGGCGTTGAGCATACAATGCTTTCCCAATGTTATGGAGGAGCATATCTTTTTCTGGGTTAGGAGGAACTGGCGGCGCGGGAAGATTTGTGGATGCTTCTGTAGGTATGGGGAGGGTAAGAGGGGCGTCTATCAGATCTGGGGGTGGGGGTGGTTTTTGCCGAGGTTGCGGAGGGATATTTTGAGGGTATTGTTGCCACTGCTGTTGCTGTTTGGGCGGGCCATATTGCTGGGGTTGCATATGTGATGGCGGCCTGGATTGCTGGGATTGCGGGTGCCCGGGTTGGGTGTTTACAGTGTATTGGGGCTGCTGGTATGTTTGATTGAATGCCTGGCGCCCATATGGATCATGAGGTGGAGTTACTGGACTGACAGGGCTATCCGAGAGTTCACCTGTTTGTTGTCTTTGGGGTTGAGGTGGTAGCGGAGGCCCACTTTCATACCGTAGACTACTACTTCGTTGGGGGGTATGGGCATGGCCGTTTGAAGGTTGCTGCGACTGTTGGTGATATCGTCCACCTTCATTCCCTGATTGGGGTGGGAGAGGAGGCAAAGGAGGACCATCGTCACCTCTTAACGAGTTTCGCGGAGAAAATTGCCGGGGATTAGCATTTGGTTTAGGTGGAGGTGGAGGGGGTCGCGCAGGTTCGTCTGAATTGGAGGTCTGGCTTTGGGGACGTCCAATTCCCGGAGGAAGAGGGGGAACGGGAGGAGGGGCAGCCGTAGCTTGTGGTCGTGGAGGTGCAACTGGCTGCTGCCTTGATATAACGGGTGGTTCTTTCGCGAAGATGTCTCGTAGAACAGCCAAAAAATCGAGTATATTGGATTTCTGTTCCGGCCAAGAGTCAGCAGTTGGCTGGATATGGAATGCGCTTCCCCAGCATTTACTTACATCCCAGTATTCGGCCCAGCCAACTAAATATGGATGATATATCTTCCCCTGCGGATCAACATGTTGACCCGGCCTAACAATCATTCCCTCCGTCGGCGTCACGTATACCAGCGGCGCTTCTTGTGGATATCCGTGTGGTACCCATAATGCTATTGGAAATCTGTACATTGTCCCTCGAAAGTTGACGGGGAGAGTGCCCGAGAGATGTAAAAGGAGCGCCGATGCGCCATTCTCGTAAGCTAAATCGCATACGGTCAGTTGCCTTCTTGCGTAGATGCGAAATGGACTTCGTGACTTTGCGATTTCGTTCTTGGTGGGGTGGAAGGGGGAGGGGGGGGGAGGTTGCGCACTGTAGACATCGGTTCGGGGAGATAAGGAGGAGTAGTGGGAGAGCGTCTGCGCTACATCATTGTAGGTTCGGTTCACATCTTTGTATTCCTATCCTCCTGATTAGCACACTTTATAAAGAGGAAGGAGAGAGAGTCCGTACGCTGGTCAGTACACTGTAAAGCCAGTTCAATACCTGCTGCCTGACAGCGGCCATACCTGCTGCTTGGCTTTGAACATTTTGCATGATGAAATGGAAGCTATCCAGAGGTGTTGAGGTTGGCAATGCTTGGCCTTGGCTAGCCTTGTTTAACCGAGAAAATGCCGGTCTACCTACGTTAACACGTGAATTGAACTCTGTAGGTAAATCGTCCTTGTAGTTTCTGTTTTCTAACCTGATTTTTCAATTTTTGGGAAGTAATAATTATTAACGACAAACTTTACAGGTATTCGTCTCACCTGGAACTCTTTCAAAATTTCAATTTGTAGGTAGTTACAAGCTATAGACAAACCGCCATCTTTACTCCAAAATAGCCCCCTAACTCCTCGGAACGGAACTGCTTGAACTACGAAGAGCTGATCTCTAACAGTTCCAGTATCCATCCATATCGCGATGCTAAAAAATAAAGTCAGCACTGGTTTCCATCACAGGGAAAGAACTTACCGGTGGTGCTCCATTCCTATCCCAACCTCCTACATTGAAATGTGGCGTTACTTTATCATCCCTAGCATTCGTATCCCAAGTCTGACTACCAGCCTGTACAACCACAATCCTCTTCTCGTACGCATAATTTGGTCTGATAGTACCTCCACCTGGATCCCCAGGTCCTATTCTTTTTTCATGCACGCCTCTCTTACTCTGGCTCTTCGTTGGGAAAGTCACCAACACGTCATAATCAAGTTTACTATCTCCCTTAGGAATTATAATGGTAGAGCCCCATCTCAATTCGTCGTTTCCATTTTTGATAATCTTCTTAGTGAGTTCTTTGCCGCCGCCATCCTTGATGGTAAATTCTGCACCAAGAGTTGATCCCTTGTCGCCGTCTGTGGCCTCTTAAAATATATGCAATGAACAGACTCCTGTGTGGTACGGTTTGGCTGGAGTTGGAGGAGGGGTTGGCGTTGGTTTGGGTGCCTGGCTTGTGATAGGGTTACACTCTGCGGGCTTTGTTACTGAAGAAGTTGGGCAAATTGTCCCAGTCGTGGCGTAGTAGATAAGTTGGCAGCCGACGTATGAGCTTCTAGAACATTGCTTGCTCAAGGTTGGAAGCGGAGGTGGTGAAGTGGAACTTGACGAAGCCTTTGAGGTGGTGATTACCATAGATGAGGATTTTGAAACAGTGGAAGTAGAAAAAGTTGTAGGTTTAGTTGTTGCGGGCTTAGTTGTCCTCGCGCTGGATGATCTGGAACTAGAGACTGGGCGTTGGCAAGAACCTCCCTCACGCTTCTGGTTCACTGCACAAGGAATCCAATCGTCACAGCCGATATTTCTTCCCTGGGTGTAAACCTTCCAGATTCTATGAGATGGGTTCCAATCTTCGTAAGTTTCCGGGTCCATATCTTGGGCGCTGCTATACATAACCTGGGCACTAAATTATCTTAGAATGATCTACAGTTGTGCTCTTGCTTACCATGGCTTTCCCAAAAGCTCCAAACTGTCGAAGTGTTTCGGAACTTTGCTGAGCATAGACAAACTTCTCAACGGGAACATCGGGCAGTAAGTTCCCAAGCAAGGTAGTAATATCATTTATTTTGCCGGAATACTCTTCCGGCCAGTCACCCTTTTCTGAGTCGCGCGCAGTGCCTCCTGACAAAACGGTTTTTTGACCTGTTGGAGTCATGATAAAGATTTTCGTGGTCTCAATGTCCGCAAATTTGGGCTTGAGGGGCGTGAGTTGGTCTTTTATATAATCGAGTGTGAGTGTCTGGAAACGATCAGGAACTCCATTGATCACCATGAAACCTGGGTTCTCCCAGAGATGACTCATCCAAGCTCCTTGACGAGATACGACAATGACAGAGGTACATCCCACTAATGCCTCTACATAGAGGCCAGCATCTTGATCGGCAAAGTCAACAAACTCTGAAGACGAGATTCCGGAAGCAACATCCACAGCGTGCACAACTATAACAGTGTTCCCATCCGCCTTGACTATTTCATAGGTATTCTGAATGTTATCGCCTTCGATAAGGTTTCGCTTGTCGTCGATTTCTCGTTTACTGCTTTCAGGGGTAGGAGTTGCTAGAACTTGTCGCTTACCAGCCACACATGCTGTGCATCCAGCGGAGCATATTAGTTGAGACCTCGATGACGAACTTGAAGATGAGCTTGAGGATGACGTCGTTGAAGTTTTGGAGGCCTGAGAGGTTGGTGTATCTGTTGGGTCAGGGTCACCTTCTCCGCCTAGGAAATCGTTAGTATATGAAGTTTGAACAGCTTCTCAATATGTTGAAGTACCTCCTCCTCCTCCCACTCCGCCTCCACCTCCTCCTCCCACTCCGCCTCCACCTCCGCCTCCACCTCCGCCTCCTCCTGTAAGATTAGTTAGTCTAAGTTTTGAGTAATATTTCGCCATCTAAACTGGTGAAAGCTCTTTGGAGGGCAGATATCTCGCAATGGACAGCAAAAGTTGCAGCTCTAAATGAATTTAGAGCTGCCTGGCTGCTTTTCTCGTTATTCTAACTCTCTAGAGTAATTCAAGGTAATTATCCTGAAGATATAGAATAACAGGTTTACCCAATTGCCCTGTTTGCTAGGCTTATACTTTGAATTGTGTCGTCGAGTCAAAGCAACGCTTTTGTCGTCCGCCAGAATGAACTTGTTATAAAAAAATGAGTAGGGGAAAAATGGACTGAATTACCTCCTCCTCCTCCTCCTCCCCCACCACCTCCACCGCTACTCCCTCCACCAATGGGAATTATAATGGGGGCACCAGATGTAGCACTTGAAATCGTGGTGGTACGATCATTAGATATGACAATGGTCGTCGGTTTAGTGGCAATCGTAGTAATGAATCCAGGGGAAGCAGACGACGAGGAGGTGGTGATTGGTTCATGAGAGCTTGAAGAGGTACTTGTGATATGAACCGGAACGGAACTAGTCGTTGTTAAAATGACAGGAATCGATTTAGAAGTCGAAGAAGTCTTGGAGGAAATAGCAGCCGAAGACCTGGTTAAATTCGACCAAGGTTGAACGACCAACTTTCTACGCTCGGCATTTGGGGGAATTCTTCCCTGGATGGAATTCTCATTGTCGAGTACATTGGGAAAAGAAAGCGCGATTTGAACGAGTGTTGATGAAATAAGAATATATAGTACGGTAGAGACTGTATGGCGTGCCATCTTTGAGAAGAAATCACAAAATGAGTGACTAGGTCTCAAAACCTACTAATGAACCAGTCCGGAGGGGTACTGAACTCTGATATAAAAAAGTAGGAGGGGTAGGGAAGCGAAAGTTAGAGGCTGAATGATCTTCATTCGGCTTGTGTATTTCTTATAAAGGACAAGAGAAATATGCGTGGGGAGAATCTCCACATGTTGGGGTCGAAAGCGTCTCAACGAACCAACTAAGAGGCTTTACGAGCAAGGAGATGTCAAAAGAGAGTTTACGAACAAGGCGAAGATTAGAAGGATCATCTAATTTTGTTGTTTTGTGGCTCAGCCTTTGATCCCAAATCCTTGGGACCGGACCCTGCGCGGGGACTCGGTTCCTAGTGTTCTTGTTAAAAGCGGCTCCCGTCTCCCCTTTCTTCCATATCACTGCAACTAATGAAGAATCTACGAGTAAATTATGAAGAAAGTGAGATGTAACACTTTCTTGTTCTTTAAGAGTACTTGATGAGTTGTTAGTATGGCAACATGTAGGTACCGGTAACACATAGCCTCTTAGTAGTTACTGTTTTAGGAAGTATATAACTTTACACAACGTGGTCGTAAAAATATACAAAAAACTTGAAGAGAAGCACAATTGAATACTAAATACTATACGCTCAGACAACCTCCAGAAAGTTTAAAATCTTTGTTGTTGGTGGACCTTAATCCCAAGACATTAGAAAACTAGATATCAAATGCCGCTTTTATTTTCCAGCCTTACAGGGTATTTAAGGATCGCTTATCACAATAAACTTACAAGTAACCTCATGTGCATCTACATACGTCACAGCCAAATCTCAAATCTCAACTCACGTACGCAGTTAAATAGAATATATCCAATTGACTTTCACAAATCTCCAAACAGACACCACGAGCACCCAGATCGGCATCCAGACCCCAAAAAGAAAATGTCATCACAACCTTCAACTCCCCGTCCCGGCAGACTCGTTCTCCAAGCCTGTCAAGCAGACGACCCTTCGCTTATCACTCAAGCAATTTCTTTCGCCTCCTCCCCCACATCGCGCGACTCCCTAGACTCAATACTCACCCAAGCCGTATCCCAGTCCATCCGCCGAAACGCAGACAACGTCCTATCCTACCTCCTCTCTCACGGCGCCTCAGTCCCCCAAACTTCCGACCTGTCCCTCGAGAACCCCTCAACATCAACGCTACAAATCCTTCTAGATCACGGTTGGGACATCAATGCACGAACACTAGGACAAAAACCCTTTTTATGGAATGCGGTACTTGTTAGTGATGAACTAGTACAGTGGTGTTTAAATCATGGCGCAACACCAGTGCCGAAAGATCTTCAATTGGAGAGTGAGGAAGACAAGAGGAAAGACTCATTCAGCTGCCCCCCAATCCTAGAATCCGCAGCCAGAAACTCAAAACTCCAAACCTTCAAACTCCTGCACTCCCGTGGTGCCCCCCTCGGCCGACGAACCCTCCATTTCGCAGCTTCCCACGCTTTCAAAACAGCCGAGACGGTTGAAGCAGTGTTTGCAGAACGAATGAGCACCGTGATACATCTAATTGAAGGTCTAGGGCTCGACCCAAACGCCCTCGACCAACCAAAGGGTTATTCGTGGGGTAACCATTGGGGAACCCCTCTATGTTACGTGGCTAAAGAGCTGAATCCTGGATGGGATTGTGAGGAGGTGGTGAGGTATTTACTAGGGAAGGGTGCGGATCCCGAGATGGTTATGGATCCGGCCGGGTGGAATGCTGTTGATCTTGCGAGGCAGGGAGGCAATGAGAGACTTTTGAACATTTTTGGGGAGTGGAAGAGTGAGAAGGTGAACCTGTGAGAAGAGGCTGGTTGCTGGAGACCAGGTTATGTCAAAAAAGAGATATACTTGACTAGTTGACAATTCGCATTCAAAGAAGAGTATATATGGAGTTGAAAAATAAGTGCCAATTCTCCGTCTCTTACGACGAAGTTGTGTGAGTTAGGTCTTCTTTTGTATAGACAATTCCGCCAAAGGTCCGAACCCCAGTAGAGTCGGGCAAAAAATACAGAACAATACAGTATTCTACAAAGTGGTCGTCGTCATCCTTCATCCCCATCATCCCGAATCGCTTGCGCCCCCAACATACTACCCGCGTAAGAGAAAAATTCCCATCCATTCCAGGGGTCTATATCCCAACCTCTCCGATGATCTTGGCTGCCTCTTTATATGTCTTGAGCAACTTCTCGCACTTCTCACGCTCCTTCTTCACCACATCATCTTCGTACAAGAGTTCTTCAAAGAGAGAATCCTTGTAGAGCTCGCTTACCAGACGGTTCTGGACGGAATCCTTGGAGTGATTTACTAGAAGATGCATAACTGCCTTGGGAACTTGGTCTGCGATGGACTCGCGAACGATGTTGAAGTATGATGATATGAGTGCGCGAATTAATTCTGTTTCCATAGCCTCTCGGTCCGTGAGTGCTGGTTCATTATTATTGCCCTATCATGTGTTAGTTTCCTTTATAATTCGATGGTGTGTTCCAACTTACAAATGGTGAGTTGTAATCATAATCTCTTTGGGTCCTACCAAGTTCGTAATCATCTTCCCGAGCTTGCTGGGCAGGTGTTCTGTGTACTCGCTCCTCTTGCCTGCGAATACTTTGACTGAAAATAGGCTCGGCGCTTTGGCTCACGTGTCTTCCGAGGTTGGCATTTGGTGAAGGAGCTTGTCCTGCACCGGCACCCGATGCTGGGGCACCATCCTTGCCGAAAAAGTAGTTCAAAAACGAGTCTTTGGCACCACCAGCACCCTGGCCACCGAAATCACCTCCAGATCGCATACCATTCATCGTTGCCGTTATACCCGTCACCCCGTTTTCGCGAACAGCAGGAGACATACTTCGAGTACCCTGTTTGTGATGAAGTTTTCGTACAGGTAAATTCTCAGCCTTTTCACCGCCATTTTCCTCTTCTTCCTCCGGTGTATCCAAGCCATTGGCCCCAATCTCCTTCTGTCGCCTTTTTTCACGTCGCTCCCGTTCTTCTTGTAGGAGTCGTTTCCTCTCCTTTTCTTGCTTGTTTGTCACAACGTTGCTCATGGCTGCTGCTGCGCCTAAGAAATTTGGATGATTTGTGTTGATGTATGCACGTTGTATCGAAATCAATGATTCGACATAGTTGGAAGCTGGACCAAGACGTTCGCGGAGCAAATCAGAAACAACCTCGATCAATTTTGCTTGCAGTCGGGGGAAACGAGTCAGCTCGGTGGAGCCACATGTGTGACATATTTTGATGAGCTCTTCGTACACTAGCTCAACACATCTCTGAGCGGGCACCTCAAGGAGCTTAATCTGAGGCTTTACTAAGAGGTCAAAAGCAAGTTCAGGAACGAATAAACTGGGCCTGGGACCAGTAGAGTTTCGGATAGCGGTTCGAATATCAAGAGCGGAGAGATTCGTTGTAGGGTCGATCGTTTCCAGGGAATTTCCAAAGACTGAGTTAAAAATGTAGTATATCCGGGCACCACCACAAAGTTCCTTGGTTGAGATTTCGGTTGATGTACCGTCTATGGAAGAAATGAAAGATGTTGCAAATCGAGTCATTAGCTGCAGAACCAATGAACCTCTGTGTTCCCTTCCACTGAAATGCATGTCTCCATAACTGGCTAGTTCTTGCTGGGTTTGTCCCATTAACGTGTTCAACCGAGCCTTGATATCAGGCAGTCTTTCCCGAATATGTGCCATCAAAGTTGTATTCAAACTTTTAGCCAAGAATTTGGTTCCGCATCTGTTTGCCATATTTCGGTACGCTGGGTGGTGCTTGAAAAAGTCCGTCTCGGATTTCAGGGCTTCGGATAGAGGCTTGTTACCCTGGATGTCTTGCTGAGACCGATTGACGATACCGATGAATCCAAGCTTCAAGGGGTACACCCGCCCTGACAAAATATCCAAGGCATTCGTTCCGTGGTCCATGAGATCGATTTTGGTAAGAACCCCAATTGTTCTTCGGCCCAATGGGTCCACATGGCGGGCAAGTTTCAGTGCCTCCGAGTTCACAATATCGACGTTCGCAGGAGATACAGCGAGAATTATACTGTTTGGCTTTGCGATGAATTCGGAAATCAGGTTTCGGGTCTGCTTCTCGATATCTGTTGGTTGATCTCCAATCGGAACCTGTGAAAGTTACATCAGCCATTGGCCTCCCTGTACGGAATGGGCAGATTTAGTAAATTACCTTTGTCAATCCAGGCAGATCCACTAGCGTCAAACTAAGAACATGAGGGGAGTAAATTTTGAGGTTTATTGGCGACCGACTGATTCCCTTGTTGTTACCAGCTATCCGGGCCGTTTCGTTCTCGATTTCCCGCTTGACATCTTGGAATTCGGTAAATCTTCTGTTTGGGATATGATGGAATTCTGCCCATTCCCCTTGTTCTGCTGGTGGGGGTCCATCTGGGTTATCTTCCTCCTCGGTTGGGACGTTTATGAGTTGGAGGATAAGAGGCCTTCGGGTGACGATACCACTTCCACGAGGAAGAAAATCCTTTCCCACGATGTTTTCGAGCACTGAGGATTTGCCGGAGGATTGTGAACCTACCACCACCTGTGGTTTTGTTAGTTATCTGCCCTCTATCCCTTCCCGCCCTGGAAAAAACACATACAATCTGGGGGAGATCCAGGCTATCATTTCCAATGGTGTTAAAGACCAAATCCTGCAACTTATTGACTATGCCGAGTAGATCTTCACCGAGAGCTGCCATTTTGGGGTGTTGGGAGAGGTTGAGGCGGAAATGGTTGTAGGGGAGAAGGGTCTAGTGGTGTGGTGCCTAGGTGCAGTTGATGGCGTCGCGTCCAAAACAGGAGTTTTGCTTGTGCTCGACAACAAGAAGTCGGACTAAACACGAAGCGCTGGCAAGACTTCTCAGGGGAGTGGAATCCAGGCGCAAGTGGACTGTGTGGGCATGGGGAGGAGGTAGAGGTAGATGCACTTGGGGCAGAGATTAATAGGTACTGGAATGGACTCTATTTCTGCTTAAATTTCACCAGATGAGCCTCCGTCATGCGCATTAAAGCTGTGAGCATGCTTCCCCGTGACCGTGACTACCGTACCGTACGGAGTACCTATGATGTGGCTGGAGAACTGTGGCTAGTGACTCACCCCTGCCTACTCTACTTGGGCGGAAAAAGAACTCGGTCCGGTCGAACGCCGGCTCCGACTGGCTCACGACGAATTGAACACCTCGCAACAAATCTCTCAGCCTCGCCTCACTCATAAATCTCTCCAAGGACAGAGAGTCTCTCCCTTCCCCATTCCACCTCCCGAAATCCACCACTTCATTGTCGCATTCCCCATCGAACAATGGCGAGCCAGCAACCCCCACCTCAGGGTCAGAACCCCTTTGGTCTCCAACCAGGACAGCAACCTACTCCAGAACAAATTGCTGCTATGCAACGGCAGCTAGCCATCGACGCAGAGAAACATGGCATGACCGTCCCAGAATTCGTCCAAAAATTAAGAGAACAAGCCATGGCTCAACAACAGGCAGCCCAGCAGCAGGCAGCCCAACAAGGAGGAGAAGCCCCACCCCAACAGCAACAACAGCAACAACAACAGCAACCTATTACTCCTGGTCCACCAAATCCGGCTGCCATCGCACTCGCAAAGTTCCTACAAGGTCAAGATCTCAAAATGAGAACATGTATTTTAAACGGACAGCGCAAGGATATGTTTAAGGGTAAGTCTGCAATCATCGCAGTTTAATGTTTGAAATCTAATTATTCTTCAGTCAAGCGTGCGCTCCGAGCGATCGAATCCCCAGCTTATGCCAAAGCTCGAAGCAAGAATCCCCTCCTTCCCGAAATTACTGATAGAGCATCTCTCGAGAACTGCTTTAAGCTCCTCCCTCTGTCTCTCCTTGCCCTCCGCGTTTCCAAAGTCGATCCTCATGAGGGACACGATCATGCGCCAGGGGCGCACAAGGTTAAGCGTACAAAGGGCCTTTGGACCGTCAAAATCGAGCAACAACAAGAATGCCGAGAAGACTTACATTTTGTCTGGTTATACGAGGGTTCCCAAATTAAGCAAAAGCTGTACGCTGCCGGAGCTTTGGCTATCATATTCGCCATTGTCCTTTTCCCTCTATGGCCTATGAAGATGCGTCTCGGAGTTTGGTATCTCAGTATGGGAATGTTGGGTCTGATCGGATTATTCTTCGCCATGGCCATTGTTAGATTGATATTATTCGCCATTACAATGTTCGTTGTGCCTCCCGGATTATGGCTATATCCCAACTTGTTTGAGGATGTGGGCTTCTTTGATAGTTTCAGACCGCTTTGGGGATGGCAAGAGGTGTGTTTTCCATTCGATGATAATTTGATGGCCATTTACTAATCCAAATCTTCAGGAGAAGAAGAAAAAGAAGAAGTCCAAGGCCTCGGGCTCCGCAAACGCTGGTTCTACAATGGCTGCCATGACCGGTCAACCGCCGCCGGCTTCGGCCACGACTTCGGGTGCTGCCCCTCAAATGTCGACTTCCTCGGTCCAACAAAGACATCAGGCCCCACGAGTGGAGGAAATATTTGACGATGAGGAATAAGTGGCCCTCTGCTCATGATGTTTATAATTTCTACCTTGGATTTGACCTCAAAAATGGAAACCCCCTTCTCGTTTATGCATACCTTCCGAAAAGGGCCGGTTCTCACTCAGTACTCTAGATTTGCTTCGCTTTTGATGACTGTTGGGCTGAGCATGGGAATGGAGGGATTAATAGTTTTCTCTCGATGATGGGTGTATGGATCGGGAGCTTGAGATCTTGGCGAATTAGGTTGTACACATAGGAAATGATGTCCCCAAAAATTTTACTTTTCAAATTGCAGAAACTTACTTCTTGTTTTTCTCTTTTCTTATTGGAAGTTTTTGTACTGCAACTTGGCATTATCACCCGACTAACTGAATCCGAGGTCAATGTGGTGACTGCCTCAGGCATGTATGAATGACGTCTACTAGAAATTGAACGGAGGGGTCGATGCATTCATTTCGCCACAGATGGACTTCCTTTGGACTTATTTCGAATTTTCTCATGAGGTTTATGTTACAATATTCTTCACGACAATCGGTTTAGAAGCTTTTAAAAATGAATATCCTGTTCTTCCTCAGCGTCTTCCTTCTCTTCGGCCCCTCCTTCGCCACTAACAATGGAGAACAACAAGTAATCACCAGTTTCCCTTATGGGTTGGGATTTAGAGTTATACGACGAGAGCACGTCTTCCCCATTTTCTTGTTTTCAATTACTCCCTTTTCCTTTTCAATTACTTTCTTCCTCTCATCCCCACCGCATCCTTGTCTTCCATACTTACCCTCCCCTCCCTTGTTTTCATCTCATCCCTCTCCCTCTCACAAAGCCCCAAACAAAATCCAATACTGATCAATGCAAGACTCAAAAAATCCCAAATCATCCCCCAAGTTCTCGACGATTTCAAACCAAAATGCTATGTTCTCCCTTCCTACTCTGGTAAACCCGTCAAGCTAGGGAACGAGTTTTCACAGGATGTTACGAAGGAGGTTCCTAATTTGAAGGTCTTTTGTCCTGTTTTGAAGAGGAAAGAGGTGAAGGGATTGGTTGTTGCGCTTACGGATCCGGATGCGCCTAGTAGGGAGGACCCGAAATGGGGGGAGATGTGTCATTGGATTGGGGTTCTAGATTTGAGAAAGGGGAAGGACGATGAGGGGGAGGTAGTGGATGAGGAATTCGAAGTTGGGGGCATGGAGAGGAGTGTAGTAGAATGTAAGTTGATCCAGCGATCTTTTGAACGCGAAGAGATTGGGGAAAGAACTAGATTAGAGAAAAGGAAAAGAACTGACAAATGAATAGATAAACCACCAGGGCCACCAGAGAAAACCGACTATCATCGTTATGTTTTTGTTCTGCTCGAGGGCGATACATCTAATTTGACAGCCCCGAGTGAGAGGCAGCATTGGGGGACAGGGAAGGAGAAACATGGTGTTAGGGATTGGATCGGGAAGGAGGATTTGAGGGTTGTGGGGGCGAATTGGTTTGTAGAGAGCGCTCCATCGATGATGCACACAGAAGAGTAAAGTATTGCGGCTGGTGTTTTTTGGGTGTACCAGAATTTAGGTTGCGAAGGCTGACCCCTCCCCTCCCTGAAGAAGGTCCCATTGAGCTACCAGCTTCTGGAATGCTGACTAGAGAGAGTGGGTATGTCATTCTAGTATTTGCAGAGAAATGGACATAATCAGCAGTGGTGAGCGGTTACGATTTTGTTTTCTTTAAACTTTGCTGCCACATAGCGCCATTCTCGACAATAAAGGGGCACTCCTCGTCACCATGAGCAAAAACTTTCCTACTCAAAACGAAAACTCCATATCCACGAAAAGCCCCGATACTGGAAATGAGAATGAACTTCATGCTCGTTTGCCTATCAACAGTACTGTAATGCGTTCTGTAGTAAAATTCCTCCCAATCAAATGCCGATGCGTTGATCCTCGCTTAGAAGGACAAAATGCCGCCGTGCTAAGCTGATACGGTATTCAAATTCACTTTCCAGAAGTGAATGATGAATGAGCCCCCCACGAAAACGATTTAATGAATATCTGCCGAGGCCCACGAGTGAAAGCATTGCTACTTGAGTTGCCTCTTCTTCGTATCTCGGTCGTCGGCCGCGTATAATGCCGAGGATTTCGGCCAGGGGGTGAGCCATCCCCTTCTTGTATTTTCTGAGGGTGTCTGCTGTCGACGTAACAGCCACAAGCCGCGAAAACATTTAGGGGCAGTACGACTGCCTGGATGCTAAAAGGTGCCTGGAATTTCGGTGGCACCCAGTTCGCAGTCGAAGGGATAGCACCGAGGGCGGACCAGAAATATGAGCATGATGCGATGACTAATGCCCATAATGCGACGGTTTCGGGAGAGGTTGCTAGGAGGTTAGCTATTAGATACAAAGTAACAGGAAAGGAGAGGCTTACATTCCAGGAGGCAATCCATGACTTGATCAAATAATTTAGTGGTGGACGTTCCAGTGCTGATAGAAGGGATATTTGAGCTTGTAGAGATTATTGTACTGATGGAAGGGTACGATGGGCTTGTAGAGATTGCTGTGTTGATGGACTGGTGAGATGGGCGAGTGGGGATTGTTGTAGTTGTACCGAATATAGTTTGGAGACCAAGTCTCAAATGATTCCAATGACTAAACCACATCTTGGTGAACTCAGCGGTGAGTGAAGTAGTTATGATATCGGTTGGGGGGTTCTGGGGTAGTGTTTGTTGTGTTTGTTGTGTTGTGTTGACAGTTCAGTGTTGGTGGATCGACAGGTTGATCGGTTAGAGTTCTTGTTTTTAACAATTTATAAACCCTTACTCTATGCACGGACTCTAATTCTTTATCACGTGATCGGTGACTTTATTGTAGGGACGCACACTGATCGTGTTACAGATTTGAGTCTTAAAAGAGGGAAATATAATAGGGAACAATGGCAGGACCGAAGAACGCCTGCAAACAACAAGGATTATATTCCCCAAACCAGCCCTCCAACTACTACTTCCACTCAAAATGAACGATCAACCCAGCACGTAAGGGATCTTAACTGCCCTATCCTCTGCCCACGGTCGATCCTTTCAACCATCCTCCCAACCCCCGACAATGGCGGGAGAAGCTTTTCAAACGAGGTGATAACGGAATCTGGCTATCCAAGGACGAGCCCAATGCTATATAGTCATATCTAGCCATCGCATGAGCAAAAAGACCGCTATGCAATTCAACCGAGAATATACCATGATGGAAAAGGGGGGTCTCTGAGAGACACTCCTTGAACTGCCTGTAAATAGTCCCCGCGCTGCGACGGTTAAAACATTTTGGACACAAACCATGATGATCTCCCTCTGGTCTAAATACTTACAGGATCTCTTACTTTGGACCATTCTTAATTCTACCCTGATCTGTTAATATAGTATACGAGTAGTTGAGCACGTAACTACAGCACAAGTCTGCAGCATGCGTACAGCTACCGAGTGGGGCCCCTACTATACACTTTCACATTGCGATCTAAACAGGATTAACAATGGCTTTCGTAGAGCAGTTGAGAGGAAGCTCTAGAATGGATACACACCCCCGGAACTTACCAAAGCCTCAAGTTGGATCAACCCGAATTGGATAATGCATGCGAACAATTGTAAAGGATTCTTAGACAACAAAATGAAACAAAAATGGCCGAGGAGAATAAGGACCAAGAGAAGCAGGAGTGAGCATTTAAATTTGCAGTGGTATGTTGCTGGGTTTCCTGGATGAGAATGTGACCGCTCGTTTTGGTGGGTTGGCAAGAGGGTTTTTACTTCCGTGGATTCTCTTCAGTAACAAGGATTACCAAGGAAAAGAGGATGGAAGTATGTTATTTGGTAGGTGACAGGTGACAGGTGAAAGTGTATTGAAGTCTGTAACTTGAATATAGTATATTCTTATTTCTAAGTGGCTTGCTAAACTCTCAATGGCAGTCAATATAAACATCCTACTACATTATCTCAGAAAATGACAGCTTTTTCTCCTGTCCTGATGGCATAGTGTGAGATATTGGGCCAGCTGACTCCCTGGACGCTCTTGAGGAGAAAACTGCGGGGGAGGCGGGTCTAGAAATCTCCCTTCCTTGGACTAGCATAACCAAAGAAAGAAACAAGTGAAACCAACAAGATGCCACCTTCAGACAGATGGGGTTGAGAATCAACTATTTAATCTATTTAGAGTGAACCAGAGACATCCTATAGTCACAATACTTTCAACTTTGCTTGGCTTGCGCTAGAAACCTTCTGACATATGCTAGACACAGTTTATAATAATCCTAGGATATTAGGTTAAATTAAAGACCGCAATTATCAACTACAAGTTGCAACCCCGTACGCAGATACACCTCTAACTTTAAACACGTTCTGTATCCAATACTCACTAACCCAAGTCTACCACTGCTCAGTGATCAAAACCTCCATATTAAATTGTGGGCTTATCAACGCCGCGGTAAGTGTCCCAAAATAGAACCCAGCCGACGCAAAGCCTTCGTCTGCTCAATAGCAGGTGGCTCAGTCCGTAACTCTTCGACTTCCTTTCGAGCCTCCTTCGCTAAAGGCAACAACCCACCCCAAACTTCATCCGCATATCTTGTCAATACACCTTCCCATTGATCTCTCCATTCTTTTGTCGGTTTTATGCTCTGTTCATGTACTCCAGAACCATTCATTTGAATTAAGGAATCTGTGGTAAAGTCCGGCTTCAAACTGAGTGGATGATCCCCTAGAATCACCACATGAGGTTCAAATGGAGGAAACAGATCCTTCGTCAGAGTTTGTAGTTGAACAAGCTGTTCTTCCGAAAGTCCCCAGTCTTGGTTCATGTCTTCCTCATTTGGTGGTTCTTCAAACTGATCAATCAAAGAATCTGGATCTGACAAGATAGCAAGAACAGCGTCCCCGTCTCGTTTCTCTTGCGCTTTCACAGAATCGAACGAAACAGGTGGTAGTACCTGAATACTCGCAGCAGAAGCAGTTTGAGATCTCTTCCAAGCATATTCGAAAGCGTCATCGACTCCTCTCTCAATCTTTTCGCTGCTGGTAGTCTGTTCTGACGGCGTGAACGAATCGATTCTATCTAGAAAATTCGAAAACTCTTGTTCGGATTCGTTGGTGTGTTGTTCTCCGTCGCCAGTTCTAAAGCTTCCTGGCGTCGTTTGGGATTGGGGCTGAGGTTGTTTTGAGCTCTCTGCCCATGTTGAACTACCAGCACCTCTTGCAGTTGAAGAATACCCTTTTTCTGGATTTGAAAGTGAAGAAGCCGTTGTGTCGTTTAGTTCCTTGCCGGTGGGGGTTGAGAAAGTGGTTTTGGAGAGTCCGCTTGCCGAGGCTGTGATTCGTGATATCATAGAAGGAGCATCCGAATTTCCGTTTGATGTTGACTGTTTTTCTTGGTTATTTCCTTGCTCTGTGGCACGCTCTTTCCCCTTTCCGGAACTCATCGTTGGGATCTCTACTCCTTATTTTTGGTAAGGTATCATGAGTGTGACTGTTGGGTACTATCGGCTTTTTTCTGCAAGCACCCCTAGGTATATCGCCAAAATATCTCCAAAATATCTCAAGAATCGAAGCCTCTTACAAGAAAGCCTAGAGAACCTTTTGTCTTGACTTGTAAAGAAAGTTGTTAAAAGTTGTTAAACTTTCTGGGGACTGGAGACTCGGCCGAGGCACTTCTAATCAGGTTGCGCCTAGAAAGGGTGAGAGGCCAGACACGTGATAGTCTATAGTTTAAACTACCTATATACCTGCATTATATTTTCTCTCATTTTCGGAAGAGAACGATTCGAGAACTTTGATTCGGAGTCTTTGAACGATCGTCGACCGGAGTCCTCTTGAATCACTAATTCGCTATTCAAGAAGATTCCCGGACGATCTTGCTCTCGCCCATAAGCACGTGGATGTCTTCGGAAAATCACCCGGCCCGCTATGACCAATCAACTGCGTCACTCTCCCTTTCTTCCGGACCCCATATTTTTTTTTCCAACAGCAAAGCCGACCTCGGGAGAAAACGCGCGCCTTGACAAAGCAAAATGGCGTGGTGGGGTGTGAATGAATGTGGGGATACCTAGCCTTAGAATCAGAGACGCCTCAAGTTTTAGATAAGTAAATTAACATCTTTCCTCTCCTCGACCTTTCTCTCTCTCTCTTAAACACGTTTCTCGAATGCAGAGAGACTTTACGGAATACCTACGGCTGAGGAGTATCGGACAAGATCTGTTTACTCCTTGCGTCTGGACCGAAACAAGTCTATTTACTTCTCTCTCTTAGCAAACTATGCTTCCTCCTCTTCCGGTTCTGAACGAGTATGGAATATCACCAGATTATGGTTTTCTTCCAGCTCATTTACCGCTTGAGCGGCTCCCCGACCCATACTACAACAAATGGGAGGCTATCATAGCTAACCTTCAAGGCTTGATCCTCAGCAAGCGCCTCCGCGGCGTTATAGAACGACTCCCTGTTCTTACCACGGCTGGTCTGGAACACGACTCGGAATGGCGAAGAGCATATTCAATTTTGGGATTCATGGCTCACGGCTACATCTGGGGTGGCGACAATCCATTAGAGGTTTGTCAAAATCACTTCCCTTACTTTGGACTGTAGCTAATTCTTTGCAGCGCTTGCCAGCCTCTATCTCCGTCCCCCTCCTCCAAGTCTCGGCCTACCTCGAGGTGCCACCGGTGGCCACATATGCGGCGGTATGCCTCTGGAACTTCAAGCCATTGTTCGCAGATGAGCACGTCGACAATCTCGAGAATCTTGCAACCCTCACTACCTTTACCGGTTCGATTGACGAGTCATGGTTCTACTTGGTTTCAGTGGCGATTGAGGCTCGAGCAGCACCCATTCTGCCGATCATGCTCACTGCGATGGAGGCAGCTAGGATTGACGACAGTATCACGGTAACAGCTTGTCTGAGTAGTTTTGCCGAAAGGCTAGATGACCTTGGCACGCTGTTGGAACGCATGCATGAAAGCTGTGACCCTCACATTTTCTACCACCGAATTCGACCTTTTCTTGCCGGCAGCAAAAACATGGCAGATGCTGGCTTGCCCAATGGAGTGTTATACGAAGATGCGGATGGTACTGAGACGTACGGTCAATACAGTGGTGGCAGCAACGCGCAAAGCTCCATCCTTCAATTTTTTGACATTGTTCTTGGAATAATCCACCGTCCTACTGGTGAAAAGAAGGACGTGGCCTCAGAAACCGAGGGCGAAGGTCTCGCTCCTCGACCAAAGCACAACTTTTTGCTCGACATGCGCAACTATATGCCTGGACCTCACCGGAGATTTCTCGAAGATGTCACTGCAGTTGCAAACATTCGGGAGTATGTTGAAGAACACCAAAGCAACGTGGGGCTTACCGGAGCTTACGATGCCTGTCTCGCCATGCTTCAGGCTTTCCGTAACAAGCACATCAAGATAGTCACACGATATATCGTTATCAAAACTCGTGAAACGAGATCCCGTTCTAGGAGTCCAGAGGTCACACGCAAGGTAAACCTTGCAACTGCTTCTCGTCAAGACGCAAATGGTACCACGGGTAAGAAGCAAGCCAAAGGAACTGGTGGCACTGCACTTTTGCCCTTCTTGAAACAAGCGCGCGATGAGACAGGAGAACCAATCCTGAATCAATGGGCAAAGCGTGTCGCTAGCAGAGAGTTTAATACCAAAGGACAAGGCGATTTCTTTTTGGGAAAACTTGAAGATACACCAGAAGAAGTTGATTGTGGACTTGCAGGTACTTGGACCCTTGAAGAAAGTGGTGGTGGATTGTGCCACTATTGATTTTGATGACCTCAGGTCAGGCAAATCTCACCTTTATACTCCGGATAAATAACACCAATACACTTCATATTTTTTGCCCTAATTGATTTTCTGACCCAAATGAGTGAGCTTCGAAGTGTTGGCATTGTTTGGTGAACCTTTCACTTGTGCCAAATATATCGGCGTCTTTGCCTAATCGTACTGGGTAGGTATTTAGAGTGGACGGGACCTCGGGAGTCTTCTGATTTCAATATCACATGACGTCGTACTGTAAACCTAGAATAATGCCAAGCCCAAGCCCAAAAGCGCGTCGCGACACCCTTCAACCTAACCTTCCAACTCACTCCAATTCAATCATTCAGCAATATTGACATGGCACAACCAACTCCAGGCGAAGAGGACTTGGGCCCTCTGGAAAAGGGCCGTCGCAGATATTCAAAAAAGGATTACCCAGGAGCTTTGTCCGCCTTCACTGATGTAGGTCTTTGTCCGCCTGGTACCCACCACCTTATTAATGTTCATTTTACAGGTAATAAACATTAGCACTTCACATATTTTGCTAACAGCCTTGGATCATCGAGCCGCCACATACGAAAAACTGGGGCAACTACAACCGGCCCTCCGAGATGCCAAAAGGATGATCGACTTAATGCCGGAAACCCCAAAGGTAAAGTCTCGACCTTGGAAATTCCGAGAATGTAGTCTTAACAGAATGAAGGGATATCTCCGATGTGGTAAAATTTTGAGACTTCAAAGGCAAAATAGTTTGGCTCTGAAGATATATGAACGTGGTCTCAAAAAAGTCAAGATCGGGACTGATAATGATCGAACTGTAAGACATCGAATAAAATCAGTCATCCATAGCTGATCATGAAAAAAGGTCCTACAATCCATGTTCAACAATTTGAAGCGTGCGCAAGACCCCGGCAAGAATCTTGATCCTCTACAGTTTCTACCCCTGGAGTTGGCAGAGATGGTCTGTCATAATCTCAGCATGAGGGATCGAGTGTAAGTACGTTGACTCCAGGTGAAATCGGATGCTAACTTGTCTTCAAGGATCTGTCTTGCGGTCTCGAAGCCTTGGAAACGGCTTCTCGAATCATCGCACAAGCTCTGGACTACACTGGACACTACCTGTGCTCGCAGGCCCATCAGTCTCTTGTCTATCAAAGTCCACCTCAGGAGATCAAATTACACCCTTGAGCGTGCAGTAATCACCATGAGAGCGAACTTCGACGCACAGAAAATGGGATTCCTCACCAGGACATGTAAAAGTCTTCGCTCTCTGGAACTGAATGGCAATGGGGTTATGGGTACCTCACTTACATCTGCGTTGTCAACGGCCAACAAATTGGAGTTCATTGCTGTTTCAAAGAGAACTGAGATGACCATGTCTCATGTAAAAGAGGCTCTGAATTGCTGTCAAAAAACGCTAATTGAAGCCAAATTTCTGCTGGTGAGAGGTCATAATAATGCCAGTGGTAGCATGGATTTTCCTCGGCTTGAGAAGCTCCAGAAACTAGTTCTTTGTGCAAGGAATGATTACTCAATAAGTCCCGTAAGTACTCTCTACTTTTAAGTCTTATCCTCCAATATAACTGACATTTACCTAGTCCAAAATTATGGAATCTACTCCAAACTTGCTGTCACTGACATTGAACGGTTGGAATTGTGAGCGGATAAATGGCATGGGAGAATCTAAGACTTGGGACGGCCTACGAGATCTTGATCTTTCGGATGCCGGACTCACCACGTTTCCCAAACTACCATCCAGTATTATTCGTTTGGTTTTAAAGAATAACTCACATTTAAAAGATGCCGACCTAAAAGCCGACGAATCTGACTACTCGCTTCCCCTGCTTGAGGAGTTCGACTGCGAAGGCACTGGCATTAGCAATCAGTTCATCACAAAGATAACTCAACCTTCCATTAAGCTTGGAAATCTGCGTGTTCTTTTGATTGGACGCCGGTTAAGTGAGCAGCTCCCACACAATACTGGGGTTGAACGAATCTATCCAACCTCGACTACCATTCAAGAACTCTCTCTAGCCAGTTTGCAGGAATCGGACGACTATATGATGGATGCAGTGAAGCTATATCCCAACTTACAAACGCTCGATGTCTCGCATACAAAAATTACTGGCGTCGCTGTCAGGGCTTTCGTCAAAGGGGGTGTTAGAAAACTCGTCTTGAATGAGTGTGCTAATGTCTCTGGAGATGCTGTGGACTGGGCGCGGGGTCAGGGTGTTGAGGTTGAATTCAACTTCTCAAGTCGAACTCAACAATCGAGGGGAGGGTGGAGAAATCTTGCTCTTTGAATCCTATAGCGGGGTTTCTAGCAAACAAGTGATCGACCCAGATGTGTTTGTCGTGGTAATAATACTGGTCACAGATCCAAAGCTTCTCCTTCCAACACAGTCTCATGAGTGTTGACTATTTTTCTATTTTTAGTTGAGTAAGCCCAAGCTTGTTATAGTAATGATTCTCATGCCTGATTCCTCCCTTGTTTTTCTATAGTATGAAACAAATTGAGATTTAGTCACAACACTACATGTCCTGCTTCTGCTAGGTGTCATTCTAAAAAACCAGGTCTTGTGGTTTCTCCTCTTGGTCATTAAACTAAATTTAGTGCGTATTGATGCAGCTTATCAGCATATTCTAGTGCTGAAGTCACCACCGCCACCAGAGGCCGAATGCGACAAACGTCACGCAATATACTAGGTTTAAGAATACTCGTTGCCACCAGGAAGATTGCCACCAACAATTTCTCGCGCATTCATCTACAACATGCTAACCTCAAACACACTCGCCTGCAAGGGATAAGCTATATCAAGCTTACTCGCCTCAACAATACCACCATACACTCAAGTATACCATTACCCGCCACAAGCGAACTTATTCTTACCAACCCATGTCACAACTCTTCTAAGCACTTAGCAACTCCGCCATGCATTCTCAAAGCGAGGTCCTCGCCGCCAGAGATGAGAGCCAATCCCAGAAACCAAGTCTTCGGTAATGCAAGCAAAAGTTCTTACGCGTAAATCTTCTTGACACCCTGCCCTGCGTAAACAGGCTCAGGTACAGGGTATGGGTATGAAGACCCCTCATCAGTCATGGAAGATATCATGAAGTATATACGAATCACGTTGTATTTCCTACTCGGCATATAACACGCTAGAGAACAGAGCCTCCCTCGATTCGTGGGGGTCTAGAATACTTCTCAGCTGGACAGGCATTTGTTGCATCGGGGTTGTGTATGTTAGCTTTGCCGTATGACTGCACCGGAACTCCGATTTCTGCATTGTGTAAATGGTTGAGCAATGTATGAAATCGGAGAGGTGGTTTTGCGTTTCCGATTTTGTTGTTTCGGGAGGAATTTGAATTTCTATGGGGATGAGGAGATAGGGAAATCTGCCTCAGAGCGGGTTCCCTCTTTGAATCTTACTTCTAAGAACTGATTGAGTTTTGCTTGGTGCTGGCTACCTATGTCGCTTCTATTCCACCATGATGGATATGATTGCGATGAGAAAATAATTACCTCGACTTTGGCAACTCTCGATTTGTTCAGTCGAACAGGGCTTGCATTGGTAAATTTATCCTAAGTTTCCTCCTTCTTACCGTGGATCTGAATACATACTGGCCACCTTCCCATCGAAATCGCTCCTTCGTCAGCCCTCCTCGACTTACCTAAACCTCACTTCATCAATCGACTCGTTCCTTCCTCCTTACCTCAGATAATTACGGCATCCTGAATGCACCAAAAAGTCGGAAACGACTAAATCGCAAATCGCAACTTAAATATTTATAGTGGCTAGAATCAAGCTTATTATCGTTAGAAGGTCTACAATAATCTCTATTGTTGAATATTTTTCTGATTATGTTATCCTACTTCGTTGTAGAAATTTCTGGTGTGGTTGCCCCCGAGAGCGGTGAACCGGAAAGAGCGCTCTTTCCGTCTCTTCTTCTCACTGCATGCCCTTCTGATGGAACTGGTCTACACTCGAACCATCTACCTGTCTCATGTAATTCTATTTGCAGTAACTGGTCTCGTACACCAGAGTACGTCAATCGTCGCCCCAAGATTAGGCAACCATCAACCTGAACTATTATCCCAGCACGATCAAGTACAATATCTCACCCTCTTCCAAACAAATCCAAAATGGGAATCGAGAGCCCACCACCATCGAATGAAACACAAGAGCAACTACTCTTATTGCGGGAAAGAATACTCCAAAGACCCCCTCAATGTCGAATGTCAGAGCCACAACCTGGACTCGAACTGCAAAGTAGAATGTTCTACGAACAGGCCCAACGCCGGAAGAAGAGGGAGAAAATGGAGAGGGATCGTAAGGGATGTTATTATTTGCTCTGTATTAGGAGGTCTCTTTCTGCTAGGGAGGTGGTGGTGGTAGTTTACAGCTTGGCTATTGGTTAGTACTTTTGTGAATCCAATATCAACATGTTCTCATTCTCATACAAATTTCAGGATCTACAAATGTTATATTGTGATTGTCCACCCCACGATGCTGAAACTATTCCTACGAAGCACTCGCAGAGTCAGTAGTGTGACTCAAATTGTCATTCTACTCCAACGTGGCCTTGGACCCATTCAAAATGTAGAGGGAAAACTTTCTACCCATTGTTATTTTGCTGATTTGGTTGACGACAACCTGGAGAACCGTTAAGCGAAAGCAAGAGATTTAGGCATTAATTTACGTCTTTTTCTTTCCCTCAAATCGTGCCTATAACAAAAAAAAATGTTTTTCCAGACAGTTTTAAAGAATAGAAGCTGCGATTTCTAGATTTCCCAATCTTCTTGATTAATCCCTACCACAGCTTCTAAGAATATTATGCATATAAAATAGTAAAGCGACAGCGAGGATTCCTCGAATCTTGAGTTGTTGAGAATCACAGAAATGTTACAGCTGATAGAAAAGCTCATAATGACATATGATTTCGTATTTCTTGGTTCTAGAGAAGAAGTGATTAGGTCCCGTTAGTAGTTACCAACCATGAATGTCTTTTTTGCCGGACAATTCATTGCAACAATCAACCTATAATTTTGGGCTTAGCTTCAAAAACAAATAAGCACACCGAGTGTTTATTCCCAGGCAATGTTATTATCAGAAAGACAGTAGACTAAACCAAAAACAAATCCAACTTCAAGCGAACTATGTCCCTGAGTTCGAAATCTACGTAGTCAAAAGCCACAATTTTCATGACAAACAAGCGAGCAAAAATGTATGTAAACCAAATATTCTCTTCAACTCCTCTCAGCCTTGTCCTGCTGCCCCCCTTCCCCCCTATCGAATCCCAAACAAATCACATGATTCACACATCATGCCGACACAGGTAAGCATCTCCATGCCTGCGTGATTTGTACCACCACACCTTTAAACCCGGTTATACGAGAATCCTTGATTTCCCCAGGAGGGAGTCAAGGGTATACGCCTCCTTGACGTAAAATACAATTCGTCGATTTCCTAATTCTCTTTCTCTCAACTCTCTCCTTTCTCGTCTGCCTAACCGACTCATCAATAGAAGTAAAAATAAAAATAAAACTAGAACTAGGGCGTGAGGATCCCAACTCATAAAGATCTCAAAGCTGTACAACATAAAAGTGCCCAGGCACCCCCACCCCGGCTCAGCCTTATTGCATTGCATGAACACCTCACAAAAATTTTCTCGCCCCCAAAACTCCTTCGCTCGCCGACCTCGCTACAGGAATCCGATTTTCAATTCGAGATTATGTGGGAAGGAAGGCTCCATGAAATGAACACACAAGGCGAACCGTTCCTCGTCACACAGAACCCCCAAAAGCCTCGGCCTAGAACCTGAAATCCGTCGCTAAGATATCCCCTTTTTGTGAATCCGACACGACCGAGCATCCATGTACTGCACAGTTACTGAAATTCGTCTCCTTCTAGTAATGATCTCCAAGGAGATCGAGAGGCTTCCTCTTGGGTCACAAATTTAGTATTACATTCTGATGGCTTATCTGCAGGACCCCTTTCAACGTCCTCCCCACTGCCTCGACACATGTCGGTATCGAAGGTAAACTGTTGTGCAACACTGTACCCAAAATCTCCGTCATTTTTCCCAGATCCAGTCACAAACTAGATCATACCACCACAGGCAACATTGAACAAAACTCAGCCCTATCTGCAAGACACTTTGTGTACCTCGTCCAATGTCCAACGCAATGCACACAACGGCCAACTTTACCGGTAGTGATATTGGTGAAACCCCCAACATACCGGTAGACAAAATCTTCACCGGTATCACTGCCTCATTTCCTGGAAATGTACTAAGAAGAGAATATGTCGGTTTATCACAGAAACATGCAGGACCGTTGTTCCCCAATCGTGCCTAGAACTGGTGACTGGAACCTCTCATCACCATAGCCTCCTTTCCAATACCCAAAAACAGGTTAGTAGTAGAGCAGAGAGAGGGAAGACTAGACACCAAACAATCAATATTCCAATATCCGAGATCAAGCATCCATCACCTCCAAGGCTTCCTCTCTCAAAGTATGTACAAATTGATATACACACAGCCACACATCCCAAGTGCACCTTGCTTTAAAAAAGGGTACGAACAGCGAGGAGGAAAAAAAGTCATCAGATTTTCCAAATTCCAATATCCGAAATTCAACATACAACCCATCTCAAGGCACCTTCGTACATCCAAGTACCGAACTTCACACTGCCTCGACGCCCGATTTCAACCTCCCCAGAGCTTATTTCTTATCAACAGAAGTGTGAGAAGCTGTAAGCAAGCAAGTACCACCAAGAATAAGGAAATTCTCGTATCCAAGGCAGTAGAGTAGGAGTACATCGACCGCCAAAAAAAAAAATATTTGAAAAATTGAAATAAACCCCCCCAGTACTAGGACCAGAATACGAAGCTTCCTTCCATCAATTTTTCATTCTGAAAAGAATCGAAGAAGAAAAGACAATGGCGTAGCAAAAAATAAATCGGAAGACCGAGGTACATGAACATCTCCGGTTCAAATGAACAACCCCCCCCCTCCAAAAAATCAAGGCGTACAGACCCTTGAAATTCATGCATAACCAACCATCCTCGTGTTTGGAAAGAAATGTAAGAAAACTCGCATTTACGTACCCCGTATCCAAGGCAGTAACAAAATGTACCCTCCATAGCAGCTAGAAGACTGACAGACGCCCGAGAATACGTACGTTCCAATCTGCACCGTACCAAGACCTTGCATTTCGGATTGGAGAAAGAATAATGCTGAAGTGTCAATAAAAGAAGAAAAAGTGGAGAGAAAAGGAGGGGAAGACATTCATGTAGCACAAAATGCAAGGAGCAAAAAAACGTGATCAAGTTTTAATTTTTTTTTGGGTATATCATCTTTGGTAGATGTGAGGAAAGGTGAGGCGGGCGAACGGACGAACGGACGGACGGACGAACGAACGTACGCAGAAAACACAACCAGGCATTTCCCCCACACATCTCTTAAAGTGCGATCCTTCTCTCGGTGTGAAATAGGTCGTTGTGTTGGACCAGCCAATCACGCAACACCCACCCCAAACTCTCGGTATGACTGCAACGCTACCTGAGCACTGCGCCATTCGTCAAAAAATAAAGAATGAATCACCCATCCAACCACCTCTGCCCACAAGATTTCCTCTGGAAATCCTTTCGTTTTTTCTTCTTCCCAGCGAATGCTAATAAAGTAAAGCTGCATGCAGCTAAACAAAATAATTTCGTGATGATAGCAAGTAGAAGAAAAGGTGACGCGGAACAAAAAAAAAGGTTGAACTTGACAAAAAATTATACTGCTTTCCTAACTTGAATCCATCATAGGCACAGCCCATGTAATTCCCATCCCATCTTGACTTGCGTACAGCGCGAAATTTCCTCCTCTATCAGAATCCGAGTTACAAAAAATCCAACTGCCTGAGCGGGAGAGCTAGCTCCTATAATATTTGATGAACGATGAAGCAAACAAGAGGATAAGAAAAGATGGTAGGGAAGGGTGGTGAATCACAGATTCCATCAGTCCCTTCCTGCCTTGAAAAGAAAACGAAACAAACAGCAGACGTGAGGAAATCCCAGTGTATCCAGTACCAAATATCCCCCAATCCCGTAGTAATCCCAGATCCAAGAAAAAAGAAACTCCAAGGTATCATTTCCGTCCCATGCAAAAGAAAGTGAAAATCCAGCTCCCATCATTCTGTCCCAAACAAGAGAAAAAAGGTGAGAGATATCGAAAGTAAAAGAGATTGAAGATCAGCGAGGAAAAAGCGCGAACGAGAAAAGAGAAAGAGAGAAAACAAAACAAAACACCGTATGCCTCCCAAAATACCCAACGCTATGCCTGGAACAATAAAAACCCGCTAATGCAATGCTGAAAAACATATCAAAGAATTTCAATGTCGTGTCGTACGTCCGTCGTGGTGTAGTATGTGGAATGGCGTGAGCCTTGTGTATAACCCTTCTTCTCCCTTCAAATAGCGCCCTCGATAAACTCTTGAGAATCATGGCATTCGTATCCGTCTTTGGTAAAATTGGTTGAGTGTTTGCGTGAAAAATATATGTTATTCGTTTTTTTTTAAAAATGTGATTAAAAAAATGAGGGGAATTGGGGCTCAGCCATGTTGACGACAGCCAGCCGTGAAAGGCAGAGAACTTCAAAGCGGCGCAGAGCGTGCCATCGATCTATCGTGACCGACAAACAGCATGGTGAGCTGAGAAGGTGGCGTGGAGGTGGTCCGGCCTCGAAAGGAGAATAGGTATACAACCCAATGGTCGAACTCGAAAGACGCTAGTGGTCGCGAATGCCATGAATATCCAGTCATCGAAGGCAATATGTTTCACCTGCGGTGTCGTCGAGATGAGGAGTGTCTATGTGATCCGTGGCTTGCGGTGCCATATCCTGAATCCGAGTATCCACCAGAAGATGATGATGTTTCTTGTTGTGAGTTGGAGTGTCTATCACAGGCGTATCCGACGAGGACGGTCCTTTCTTGAATCGGATGCCCGGATGTTCCGTATGCAGCACACATGTCAATGTTATGCTTGTAGTAGATGCATCGGCAAACCGAGTACTTCTCAACGACGAGGTAGCACATCTTGAAGGTGTTTGTTTGAGGTAGTGTTGTTGTTGTTTTGGCTGGATTGTTAGGTTGACGATTGGTAGTGGGGTAACAAGTTGTTGGAGGGGTAATTCGATGACCAAGTGAAAATTAGAAAAGAGCTTGAGATGAACGGCAGTAAAGCTATGAAATATATTAACAAACTGAGTGACTGTAAAAGAAGCCTGGGGGATAAAGTCTAAGGAAAATTGACGACTGAGGCAATGTGATGCAAAGAGTCATCTGGTAAGTTGGGGATGTGACTGCCTTATACTCCAAAGAGTTGAACGAGAGAGGCTTCCTCGAAGACATTAGGCAGCGTTGAGTGGAGACAGAAACGAGTGTAGTTGGGGAATATGCAGACTTGCAGGAATAGAAAGCAGGGGGGGTGGGGGGGGGTGAGTTGAGTAGAGAGTACCAGGATGTGTTATTGTTGGCAATTCGACTTCAGATTTCAAAAGAAGGTGGATGTCCGAGGTTCTGCGCCGGGACTTCGACGTCAGACTAGGTAAGAACCCAAACTGGTGGTCTGTCCATGGTGGCTTGCCAGGGGTTGTGAAAAGAGCTGATATGTGGTAAGAAAAGTTATCAGCCTCGAGTAGCAGCTCCTAACCTGGGGGGGGGGGGGGGGGGGGGGGGAAGTGATAGCGCCATATCGGATTGTTCGTTTTAGATATCTGGTACGGTCAGTTCTTTCAGGTTAGTGACGGAGCAAGAGATGCTAAACAATGGAGTATGGAGTATGGCGGAGCAGGGCCTTGTGCATCCGACGGGAACAGACTACATGCACTGTATAGACTGGGGGGGGGAGGGGGGTAAGTTGACGCGTAGGGAAATATGGGGCATGTCAAGCAAAGGGGAAGAGAGAGGAGTAGGAATGCGAGGGTGGAGGGGGGCAGAACCGGGCGAGGATGGTGATGTGATGGTGTGCGCAATGAGAGAGGCGCCCGGGACCAAAATCAGACAGCGATGAGGTGTTCGTGGGTGGTATTGATGATGGTGATTCAGGTACGAAGTACGATCGGTCGTTGACTGTTCGAGATGGAAAGACAGATTGGCATGCGAGATGGAATCCATGGATGAGGTGGAAAGTACGGCCAAAGGTGGGGCTGCCTGCTGCGGTCTGCGCCAACCACTCGCCAACCACTCGCCAACAAGCGAGCGAGGGTCAGCATCATCACCGCTCAACGGTCGAGTTGATTGCGGACGCATTTAGAATCCAACCTTGTGGCTCTAAGAAACGTGGGTAATAAGTGGATACTACTCGGATAGTTTGTCTCGGAAACACACAAACCGATGAAGAGCTATGGTGGGGTGGAATTTGAGGAAGCCCATTTGGCATTTGGCATTTGGCACTTGTCTATCACCACCACTACCACCACCACACCTTATGCACAACTGCAGTTAACCCCTTTTGAATCTCCGGGAGCTTGCACTTGCATATAGTATCCCTCCGTCGGTGGGAAGCCACTCATTGCTCGTAGTTGAACTCCCCGAACGCATCTATCTCATGGCGGACGAAGCAGTAATCCATCAAGTCCAGATCGCTGGCATACCAGAGTCTCGTCTCTGGGAAGAAGACGTCAGTTTGACAGGCTGTGTGTGGAACCGTGGAGCGTGACCTTGCATGGGTCTCCGGAAGCTCGCGCAAACCCGTTGCACCATTCCAGCACCACGAATCCCAAGTACCGGACAAATAACCGTCTGGTGGCCGTTTGGCGGCGTCTGGAAGCTGTATGCGCCTACCTGCACCTGCATGCCGCGGCAGCTTCCCAAAACGTGACCGTCTCGGTGTCTAAATCCAACAACGGAGACTGATGAGTAGATGCCCTCAAAGTCGTGCGTCAATGCCCTCTAGTTCCACAAACTTCCACCAGCTCGGATTACCCTGCATGCGACAATGCATATCGTCGTCCGATCTAACTTCCACCCTCCCCCTTTTACTAACTGATGACTCTCCCGGCAAACCATGATGATCGGACGGGAAGCTTGCGCCAAGTAAATCGATAGATACCTAAAAGTAGGAAACCTCTCCCCGAAGCAAAGCATTTTTATTGGTCCCCGCAGCCTATTCCGTAATTGCTCCAATCGCTGACTCTGCCTTTCCGGCCTCAGGTTAGAGGACGTGGGATGTTTGCTTGAATTAGGATATAATATATGCCTATATGCAAAGTTCACCAAATGGATATGACTCTACTCAGTCCCTTTTCCTCAGCTGGACCAGGCGACGAAACAATCATCTGCATCTTTTGTTCAGCCTCAACCACCGAGTAGGGAATGTTTCATGATCCTAATACTCTATGAGCAACAAGAGTTGCAGGACTTTGTGACTGCAGTCCTGCTAAGGAGGCACCTGCCTGAAAACAGCCAAATGATCATTCTAGCCATTTTGAAAAACTGTACTTGATTTTCCGTAAAGCAACCCGGGAGTAGAGTGTCGAGGTTATATTCTTAGATAGTCAAAGATCCCATTACCCTTTTGCAAAAGGGAAACCCCATAGCAAGAAAGTCGATGTGAGTTAACAATCCTGAAATCGTCAAGGTAAAACAACAGTGTTGATGCAGGTCGAGATTCCCTTCTCATAGGCGCAAATACGATCGACTGTGGGTCAAGAAATGGCCTGCATATCTCCAAAAGCTCTCCTGAATTGAGGCTAATGATAGTACTCTCGTTATCATGAAAGCCGACGAACATCGATGGGATGTTGTGCATGGAAGAAAAAGTGACATCAAGAAAATCTGCCTTGCGCCAAACAGGTGAAGAATCGGCAAAGGGTCCAAGCAACAGCCTTGCACCACGGCCCCGCTTCAAAATCTCGTAAGGCGTCCAATCAACCCTCGCTAAACGAATTCGTTTCGGTAGAAAAAACGTGACCCAGAGATCTCCGCAAAAATCTGCTTCGCCTCAAAGTGGCTTTCCACCTTCGCGCGATTGTCGGCTGACTGTGTCGAATGAGAATCCATGGGCACCGAGTATCCCGCGGGGTTCTTGTCGGCCATGCCGTGCAACGAAGGCAGTGAGTGAAGGCAACAGTGATGGTTTGATCTCTCTATGGAACTCAACGAGGTGCAATTGCGTCAAGAATCGCCCGGCGTCACTTATGACTTCCAAATCGCTTGTTCTGATTGTTGGTTCCGGGATCGTGGGGGGGGGAGAATCAAGGATGTCGCGGCAGATCTGTGGGAGTCATGGAAATCATAAAGTCAGTGGGACAAGAGTTCGTAAAGTTGACGAGAGGGCTCGGAGAAGAAAGTATAACCCTTGGGTTGCTCATTTTGAAGACTTTGTAAATTTTGCAGAACATCCTTTCATATGTATGTTTAGAGACCTCAGCTAGTTGGGCCAGCTCCCTCACTAGGAGACCTGGCCGAGGCCACCTCGGTTGGCATGCACTGCGAGATACAGCTGCGCAGAGCACCGAGACGTCAAGTGATGTCAATAAGTGGTAATTGTTCAGCGGCAGATCCGAAGGTGTGGCAAGACATTGAACAATGAAGCTGAATTCCAGCCTCAATGTTGTTGGCTCCCGGCGGATGCCCCAAGTTCCACCTCCAGTGAATATATATCCAAAATTTTGTGCATCCAACCATCCAAACTGCGACCCCTCATGCAACATTGGTATCATCCTTCATTATCTCATCGGTTTCTGTTCCATTAATAAAATTTAACTCTGATTTTTAAACAGCCAATCAGAATTTGCGTCGACCATAAAGTTGGTAATGTTGAATTCATTTGGTCCAATTCCCATCTCTTGAGTGGCGACGTCGCCAACACCGTTCGTATTGGTTGCTAGAGGGCCCATATCTCCATTGGTGACTGGTAATTTGGGGAAATTGAAAAAATCAAAGGTTTCAAAGTACTCCAATTCATTTGGCGCAGGTGTCCTCGCCGGCGTGATGCTAGGCATGTTTGGCACTACACCAATATGCTTTGGCTGTCTTGATATTAAAAAGTCAAGATCGTAGGCGCACCGTCTCATATCGGCCAATATCTTCACTGAAGATGGGGTGACTCGTTCTCCGGCTGGGCCTGCAGAACGCTCAGAATCTCTGTGCTCATCCAGAACCCGCTGGAGGATGGCCGTGTATCTCTTTGCGACATCCCAATAGTGACCCATCTCCCGGAGACTTTCGACAAAGAACTGTATCTTTGGGCTCAGCTTGTGGTCAACGGTCGAGCCGTGAACCAAGAGCAACCTTGCTGCAACCCAGAGGGTAAAGGCAAAAGGGGGTCCCAGTTTGGTCAACATGCCAGTCTGGTTTACATATTCTCCAAGAGCCACGATATTCTCCACTGCCTCGAGACAACGTTGACCTGCACCGTAAGAAGGGGTGAAGATGGGTGATCGATTCGTGGGATACGCAGCCGAGGAATGCAGTCGAATCACGGTTGTGTGATAAGTTGCTATTGTTGAATTAGTATGCATTGGGCACGATCTTGGGAACTTTTAACTAACCGTGAAGCATAACCCATCCACAATCCAGTGGTCTTCTTCCGCCAGGCTGGTAAAGCCTTGCCATATTACCGTAGTCGCCCGGAAGATTGAACTTCCAATTCGCAAGCATGCTGTCCAGTTCGCGATACTTTCCTTGCCACTGGGATACGTCCTCGAGCACGCTAATGTCAATCGGATTTTTGAGAAATTTGTGAATCCTAGATAAAATACCGAGAATTTCAATGTAATAGGAGAAAGCTCCGAGGTTTTCGGGCTTGTTCATATCGTATGTTTCGCGTTTACTTGTTCGGAACCATCTCGTTTGAACAGGTTCATTCTTATACCAAAGTTCATCGTGGCAAGGAAGGGTCCGGTCAATTTCCTTCTCGTCAAGCGCGAATCCAAAGGCAGTTGCAATCGTCGCATATCGATCCAAGAGATAGACCATCCAGAACAACCGTCTTCTCGATTCTTCCTCAATAAAGTCTTCGGCTTCTGGTAATACCATAGCTCGAAGGGTATAAATCGAAGGATAAACTGGTGAAACGGAAAAAGAGGTTGGCTCCACAGAAAGTCCTAATTGAACGACAGAACGGGTGAGTAAAGCGAGCAGGTTCCATCCAGGTGGTCCATTGCTGCTACCCACAAGGTCCAGAGCCAAAATTACCAAAGCTTGTAATGCCTTGACTGAAGAGTTTTCCATTCCATAAAGCAATACCTTCTGCTTGGATATATCATGATAGTGACGACGTTTATCCTCGGTCAGTTCTTGGTCCGTCGAAAATCTGATTGTAGTAGCAACGATGGCATGCAGCAAAATCCTATCCGCCTCCTCCAGAGGATGCTGTCCAAACAAGGAATTGATTGTCGACGTACGGTACAATATTGGACACCACGTGTTGACATTGGTAAAGTAGTGCTCGACAAGTTTGTAGAGAAGGCCACGCGGTGGTAGCGCATGCTCCGAAGTAAATTCACTCTGACTTTGAGCAACATTGAGGCTCGGCGATTGGACATGTGCCTGGTTGGTGGTGTAGAAATCCGGTGCTTGACTAGTTTGGGACGGTAGAGGCTGATTGTGCGGGTGATTCGTCTGATGCATTCCTTGCTGGAAGATATCACGGTGAAGTGGGGGTAAGGTCGTTGGTGTGCTAACAGCGGGACTCGTGAAGTTCATCGATTGAGTTCCAGGGAGAGTTCCACCAGGGAATGCCGAGGATGGTCGTTGTAAGAAGAGGGCGGTCTCTGCATGTGGTATGCGGCCTCGAAGACCATCATTGTTTCTGAAGGGTGGTCGGGTTGGTGGGGTGTCATGGTCGCTGGACAAACTGCCCGTTCTGTGGGGGTAGGTTTCCAAAATCTGGGAATGCGATCGCAAAATTTCCTCGAGTTTATCTAACCTCTGCTCCAGCTCTCGGCCATATCCAGCTCTCAGGCCTGGCTTTTTGCGTTCTTTGTACTCGCATGTAGCTCCATTTCGGGTACACCAACCACACGAGGGTTGACCACGGTCACATTTCACCTATTAAAAAGTTAGGATGGTGAATATCTTTGACCCCGAAAGAGACTTCAATTCACTCTCAACACAGTTTGAAGAGTGGCTCAGGATCTGATTCCAAGACGCAATATGCTCTGTAAGCGAGCCTTTGCAACTTGAGCGATTCCCTGGAGACCAAAATGTCTCAGGAAAACTGGAGGATCAAAGTATACAAAAGAACAAGACCAACGAAATAGGTGAATTTCGCTTTTTGGCACACACCTTTCTTTGCTTGCATAACTCGCACCTTCGACGGATGGTTAGCCAATTTTGCTCCTGAGATTCCTCAAGGTCCTGAGGTAGTTCGACCACTCCATCACGCTCTGAGAATGAGGGCGCGATGGGAGAATTGGCCGTCTCTGCATCTTGAGTGATAGTAGAAGGGGACATGATTCCTTACGAAACTGACATTGGCCTCCGCTGCCTTTTGCGGGACCGCTCGCCATTATCTCCACCACTATCGGCGAAGGCTTCATCGCTGTAGGCATTGTCTTCCTCGGATTCGGGCTGATTCGTGGCTGGATTCTGCGAGACATGCGAGCCGTGAGAGGCAGGGGGGGAAAGTTTGATATCCATCAACCTCCAACGAGCGACTGTGTTGGGGGGGGGGGGGGGGG